>CABHPQ010162836.1:0-30931 GCA_902168405.1 Peromyscus aztecus | reverse complement strand
ACACACACACACACACACACACACACACACACACACACACACACACAATATAAAAAGGGTCAAACACTTAAGAGATTATTTTCTTAAACTGTGTGTTGCATTCCCATATGGAGTCATAGAGCTAAATGTGGGAGTTGTGCAAAAATTGGCAACATGAAAAGATTCTGCACAGCCAAAAATTAAAATTAAAATAGTTAATGAACTCAAGGTGATTCTGTAGTGTTCACCTAGGTTGATCACACGACTTTGCCAGAGCTTTGGTTGTGAGTGCATATGTACTTCCCATTCCACACGCCAGCCACACCACACAACACCAGTGAAGGTCACACCTCAGCTCAGAGCCGAGACTCTTGAATGCCGAATTGAAATGTTTTTTACATATAGAGTCCTCTGCTCTTATAGAAACAAAATGGTTTGATTAAGGAAGACAAAGAATATTTTTCTATTATCATTTCTCAGTATGTAAGTATCATTTTAATACATCTCTGGATTATATTGGAATATTTAGTTTTAAAAGTTGATTTAAAATATTTGGTTTAAAAGTTGATGAGCTTTATAAAAAAAAAAAACAAAACTCAGTGACTTCTGGCTTTAAGTTAGGACAAATTTCCTAACAATTTGTGGAATGATACTACATATATATGTATATGTGTGTGTATGTATATGTGTATGTGAGTGTGGTGGCAGTCTCAGAATTGATGATAAAAATTAAAATACTGATTCGATCTAAAAATGTTAAAGATGCTTCATATCATGAATTATCAAATATTTAGCCAAAATTTAATTCTGTGTGGAAAATTAATAAGCATATCCATCTCATTCATGACAAAAAATTAGCTTTGGTCTTTACTAAAATACATATTAACCAAAGAATTGTTTTAAATAATTTTTTATGGTTTCTTATCAGTTACTGTTTGATTTAGATACCATTTTATATGTTTATATACCCAAAGTCACGTAGAGACTTCTCAGCCAAAAAGAGGCTGTGAGTGAAACCAGTTTCAGAACTGAATCTAGATCACCAGGCAAATTCTCAGCTTTTGAAAAACAGAAAGAAGAGCAAAGGTTTTCTTTTTCATTACCATAGGTAAAATACATTGCCATGATTAAATATGTTACGATGGCGAGGACTTTGAGTAATGATGAAAGAAGGTCTCACTCTTCCAGTTTGAAGGGCCCACTAAATGTAATTGTGTACAATGACAAAAACGGCTTTGTTAAGATTTAGTAACTTTCCTTGCTCCAGGTTATTCCAACACAGTTTAACCCTTTTACTGGATTCTAACCACACAGAGAAATAGGTATCCAAGTGTTACTCGCAAGGTATGGATGGGCCAACTGAGACCACGAGGCTAAGTGATTTCTCAAAGCCACAGAGAAAGCCACTGCCAGGGAGGAGACTGGATTTAAGAAACCACATGCCTCTGCCTTTACAATGCACCCAGCAGAGCGGCCAGAAGAGCACACACTAAAACAAGGCATAGGATTCAGTACCAAAGCTTTGCTGAGGTTATCTCACACAGTTTGCTTTAGAAGACAGGATATGATGGCCCCCACCCCCAATCTTGGATATTCCTTATGAAGCAGTGCTGTTTATTCTGGAGCACTGAGAACGTATCAGAGCGTGTGGGTAGGGTGGGGTGGGGGTAGGGTGTGAATTCCTTTTGAGTGTGCATTTATGTGTACTTTTACTTTAAATTTACCCATAATGTAAAATCTACTCGGTGAGGGACAAAGACATACAATGTGTGGGAGACCCTTGTCTCTGGATATCTTCAGGAAAGGACCAGACTTGAACATTAGCTAAGAATGCAAGGCAACAGTACAGAATGCGTAGACATGAAAAGCTGTGGTAGAGGCTGTGGAGGGTAAGGAGATGCAGCTAAGGAGGCTTCCCGTCCAAAGTAACACACGTTGAACATCCTCAATCAACAAAAGCACCAAGGCTGAAACATGTCAAAACCCTAGACCTTTTGAGCACAGAGACGACACAAGTAGGGAACAGTACACCTGACCCCCCCCCCCCATGTGCTAAACAGGAGCCAAAACTCAAGTACGTTCAAAATACTATATAAAATGGGCTTCAGGTTATGTGTATAAGGTATATATAAAACATGAATGAGTATCAGTGCAATGCTCCAAATATTTCATGTTATATGTGCAAACATTTGCAAATCCCAAATTCCAAACACTATGGCCTTGACCATTCTGGATGAAGGATGCTCAGTCCATATGTGAGCTGGGCTTGGGGATGGGTAAGATGTCAATAGGGCAAAGGTAACAGGGGATAGCATGAGATTTTCAAAACCTGGATGAAAGAGGTTTGTCCAACTTGTGTGCATGATCTGTTTCCAGACGCTGCAAATGACTACAGACATACACATTTACTTCTGACAGTACAATTCTTTCTAGGTGTAGAACCTCAGAGAAGTAAACCAAAATGCCAAGGCCACACAGTTGGCATAAATGGTAGCACAGATTCAAACATGGGCACATTTGATCTTCCAGCTTCGGTGCTTAACTGCTGCTGTAGACTGGAGGCTTCTGTCCCCCTCAAAATGCATATGTTGAAATCTTAATCCCAATGAGATAGTATTGGAGGTGGGACATTCAGTAAAAGGCAAAGGATTTGCATGATCTGAAAAGAAACTGGAGTATAAGGTGGTGCCTTTAGAAATTGAGTAGATCATGAGGGTGTAACCCTCACAGATGGAAATAACCAGATGCCTTATAACAGAGGCCACAGAACAGTGGCTCTCAACTTGTGGGTCACGAGCCCCATAGCAGTCACATACCAGATATCCTGCATATCAGATATTTACATTACGATTCATAATAGTAGCAAAATTAAAGTTATGAAGTAGCAGTGAAATAATTTTATGGTTGGGGGTCATTACAACATGAAGCATTATATTAAAGGGCCTCAGCATTCAGAAGGTTGAGAACCACTGCCATAGAGAGCTGGTTAGCCCCTCCACACAGTGAGAAGGCAGAATCTATAAACCAGGGCGTGGACCTTTGCCAGGCACCAAGCTGGCCATCACTTTGACTTTGGACTTTCCAGCCTCTAGCAATGTGAAGAAAAAGGCTTTGCTGTTTCTAAGCCACTCAGTGGTGTCACATTGCAACAGCTGACATATTTCAAGATGGTCATTATGATGCTCTGTCTCCCCATCAAGGTACAATTTTTCCTGCCTTCACTTGGCAATCTTTAACCAGAAAGGTTCTCCTCGTGAATGACACTCACCAAATCCCCAAATACAGATTAGGCTTGCAGCTGAAAACAGAGCCATCTTTTGGGGAGGCCAAGTGACCTTGCTTTGCCATAGTTTTGAGCACTGAGAGGCGTCACGCATCTGCTGCTCTCTGGCTGCCATGAAGGATTTTAGGGAAGGCAGCACAAATCTGGCCATCTATGCAGTGTGGGCCATCTTAGGCAATGAGTTTAATCATCGTGCATCGGGGGTAAGAGCTGGGTAGTCACAACAATTCATAGAAATGCAGCCTGAAGCCAAGACACGCAGCAAGCACCCTTGGTATTTTTTGAATAAGGAATGATATAAGTATACTGTTTTTGCTCTCCAGACAGTTTCCAAAAATACCACTCTATTGTCATTTTTACATGAGAATATGAGCTTGAGAAGAAAGGTTCATTCTCCAGTGGTATGGCCTCCTCACATTAGTGAGGGCACTATAAACCAAAAGATAAATGGGAATGCAGAGGCAGCCTCTCTAGCCTTCCTGATTGCTGGCATGCTGCTCTTCGCCATCTTCACTGCCCTGCTAGCCTAGGGGTTTTTCCTTTGCTTGGAATAGTTGCTATTCATAGGAATCTTCTTAGACTCCACTTCAATGCTATCCACTCTTTAAGTCTCTTTATTTGATGCAGTGTGATGGTAGCCTACTCCATGCCAGCTTTTCTTAATGCTCACTTCCTTTCTCCAGCTCTGTTCTATGAGGACAGGAAACACTGGCCCCAGTATCTCTACAGTGACGAGAACTCAGTAATGAGCAAATGAATGAACCTCCACAATTCCCTACTGTGAGTCCTGCAGAAAAATTTGCTGTTAACATTCATTTAGCATTGAATATGTTAAACTGACCATAAACATGAGAAATAATATGCCTATCTCTCTTGGACCATCAATATTCTGACTTACAATGGCATCATACCTCTCATTTCCTGCTACAGTTTAGATGCTCAACAAATGTTAATGATAGGAGGATATAATACTAACTAATTTAATGGCTTATTCAGATGTGAATTCTCAAGTTTCTAGATATAATGAGCAATATACATATACCATATATATGTATGTGCACACATATATGTATGCATACATGGTAAGCATCAGTGATTGTGCTATAGGTACACATGAAGAAAAGTCAGGGATCCTGATAAGAAAGTCATATCAATGACCACAGTATCTCCAAGGATGCAGCAACCGAATTTCCTAACTGATAAAGAAATTGCTTCCCATGATGGAACACTTATTTTTTTAGTGAGTTTTTTTCACATGTACTCTGTGCATTCACCTCAAGTACCACATTTCCTCAGGACTATCACAGTATTTATCAATGGATTCTGATTTGTGGCCCTAACACTGAGTTATTGAAACAAATATCAGTTTCCTCAGGTATATGTCAAAGTAGACGAGAGACTGTAACTCTTCATGGTGTTTTATGATGTGAGCTGGTAGATCACAGACGTAAAAGACAATCTGATGGAAGGGTGCAAATGGTCACAGTTATTCATACTTCTACTGTGGGGGTTTTATAAATAAACTAATAAATATTTTCACCTTGCAATAGGTTCCAGTTAAGTGATTTGATGACATTCTCTTGAGGTTTAAGGCTTGTCTTTAATGTGAAATACAAATCATATTTCTTGTGGACACATTTTAATAATAAACTTAAAAGCACATGAGACTAAAATAAGGAAAACATTGCAATGAAAACCAGACAAACTATCTACCACTTCAAAAGGAGTGAATGAAGATGACTCGTCAACACCCCAACGCCAACAACCTCAACACAAAATGCCACATATGGAAACAGGGCTTCATGGGAAGAGAATCAGTAAGGATGGGAGACTGAAAAAACATTTATGGGAGAAATAGGTAACTGACCACATGGGAAAAGCACTCACCCAAACACACACACACATAGACGTGCACACACACACAACTTGAGGGCACACTCGATTTTGGTTCAAGGTATTTCCTACCTCTTTGCAAAATCCCACTGCCCCTCCCCCACAAAAAATTGGCTTTGTATCTTTGAAACTTAAGATCGGATGCTGAATCTCTTTGGTTCCTAAAATTTGAGACTACCTTCAAATAGAAGAATTGGATGACTTACTGTAAGGGGAGTCCTCACTGTTCCCCCACTTTGCCACTCTGATCTCAACATTATGATGTTTACAGCAGGTGGATCTCTGTGGAGCAACTCACCTCTGGGTCCTGTAATGACAGGTCGGTGATGCTGTGTGAATGCTGTTCCCAGGGAGGAGGTCTGCGAAGGGGAGGGGCTGCTGAAACCAGACTTCTCAGACTTCTTCAGTGTGGTTGGAGATGGCATGCCTGGTAAGAAGGGTTGATTGTTGAGGCAACTTTAATCTATACAACAATTTGTGTGATCAAAAAAACAACACTTAGAGAGTGGAAAAAGAAATAAAAAGGAATCGTATGGAATTTTATATATGGGTAAATGGAAATTTATACTGAATTACTTTGGATTTGTCACAGGAACAAACAGGTAAGAGAATGGCTCCCCTTTCAGGTGGTTCTATAATTTATTTAAATTTATTGTATTACGTCATAGTCCATTTTGGGGCTGTTGATTTTTCTCTACATGGGGTTTTCTGTGTCTTGGATCTTCAGTGTCCCCTGCAAAAGACCTGCATTGTAAGATCCTTACATTCAGAGTGGTTCTATCACAGAGAGGGGAACCTTTAAGAGGCAGGTCAAGGGGGAGGTCTTTAGCTCACTGCGGACACAGCATTGAATGGGATCCTGGGAGTGGATCCCTTCCTCCCACTGTCTCCCGCGTCCTGGCCAGGAGGTAAGCAGCTTTACTTGCCATATTCTCCCCGCCTTGCCACCAAGCACTGGTGAGTCTGGGAGGTCCACCTGACCATGAACCAGATCCTCTAAAACCACAAGCCAATGTGATTCTCCTCGAAAGCTGCTTTTTCCCCCCAGATACTTGTCATAGTAATAGAAATCTGACTTACACAGGCTTCAACTTTTCCAGTGACTCGGTCACGTGTCTGTGACCTCTGGGACCCTGACAAAGGAGGCTGCTTAAGCACACAAAGACAGCCTCACATGCAATCATTTTGTCTTGTCAGTTACCTTATTTCAGCACCAAAGCATTTTTCTACACTTTAAATAATTTAGCTTTTTTTTTTAACATAAAAATGCCCTTGATAATAGCAGCTCAGATGTTCTTTCAGTGAATTATTTATAGAACAGAAAAAGAAAAGATAAAAGTTAAAAAAAAAACTTAAAAGACAAGCAATTGGGACTGGTTCAGTAAATATGGTCTAACCAATGCAAAGAATACTGTAAAAGAATAATGACATGGGAGATATTTATAATATAATGTTGACTGAAAAACCAATTATAACATGGGGTGTTGTAATACATCAATCACAGGGTGTACAATACAGTTTAAGTGTTTTTTTCCTATGCACAGAGAAAGAACTAGAAGATGTGTGTGAACTGTAACTGCGGCTCCCTCAGTGAGTTAAATTTCTATGGTTTTCCTCGCCTTCATTTTGCTTATTTGCCTTTTCTGTGATGAACATATATTACCTTTATGCTAAGAAAATACAACAAAAGCTTGTTTTTAAAAATTGCAATTTTTTTTTTCCTCCGGAGTCTAGGGTTTTCACAACATTTCAAACTTAGGAAATGCTTTGAAAAGAAAAACAGTGGGGAAATAACAAGGAAAGAGTCCTTTGTAATGACTGGATTGGTGGTGTTCCCCGCAACCATGCTGACAGACACAACTGGAGGCATCTGTCCATCTGGGAGAGTGCCAGTTGAGACAACCGAAATTTGGATGTAAAAATAAAGGAAATGACTTCAAGGCTCCATATCACAGGGCAAATCTGGGATCTCAAGTTTCCAGCATAAAAGTGGTCTGCACTGCATCAGAAGAAGAAAAGTTCATTTATACATGTCTACCTATGATTTTTGTCAATGGTCTGAGAATTATTTGGGCAAACTAGAAAAATAAGTAATAGGTTTATTGATATTAATAAGCAGCTGTCACTGAGTAATTGCTAGTACCATGAATTATAGTGAGCATTTTCATAGATACAGACATGGCCCAAATGTCAGCTTGTTTGGCTATACCGAAACACGTCTTTTTTTCTTTTTTAATCAGATTTTAACTTGATTTTCTAACATGATATCCAAATAAATGTGCATGTAAAGTGTGTCTGTTTTGGCCTTCTCTAAGTTAAAGATGGTGATCAAAGGTTCTGAAACATACCAAAGGGTCCCAATAGACTCTGTGTGTGCGTGTGCATGTGTGTGAGCGTGTGCATGACCTTTAAACTCCCTGCACAGATTTCACTTTTACCTGTGACTTCACACAGAGATATTTTGGTGTAACAAAATTTAAAGTTTTCATCCCAAGAGAAAAATAAACTAGCTTGTACATTTCTAGTCAGATGCAAGTACAAAATGGATGGCTGTGTGATCTCATGCTATTCATACTCCTGAATCAAATCCTTTCTAGGTCAATTCCTACTTGATCTGAATTAAAAACAAAGTCACTAGTCCCAGTGGCATTAATTATACTTGTTTGTTGAAAAGTCTACAGACCACATCATACCAGTGTGCTAACAGGTAGGGTACACTGAGGTCATAGATGAACACTCACTGCCAGTGACATAAGCAGGTATTACGAATCAACTACAGTGAGGGAAAGGCTTCAAATAAAAAAGTAAATAATAAAGCATTGAAATGTAGACAAATCTCCCAAGTCATTCAAACCTCTGTTGCACAAATGAAGTTTTGAGCTGCCAATGATTCTGCTATTTTAAATTCAGTCAAATGCCTGAATTACATGTTAGGAAAGACGCAGAAATAGCATAGCAGTGGAAAATGTCAAAACTTTGAAGACTGTAGATTTTAGTTTCGTTTTTGAACAATGGAATCATGGTTGTAGTCACGGTATTGAACCAACTATATTGAAGCGAGTAAGAGACTGACTCCAGAAAGCTGTGATTGCTTCAAAATGTTCTTCTTTTCTCTCCATGTTCGATGTGTAAAAATGGAACTTTAAGTACAACTTTGGCAGTAACAGGTCAAGAATGATCAAGTTGCTAACTGAGGTTTTTTTCTTTCTTTCTTTTTTTTTCTTTTGTTTTTGTTTTTGTTTTTCGAGACAGGGTTTCTCTGTGTAGTTTTGGTGCCTGTCCTGGATCTCGCTCTATAGACCAGGATGGCCTTGAACTCACAGAGATCTGCCTGGCTCTGCCTCCTAGTGCTGGGATTAAAGGTGTGCGCCACCATCGCCCGAAGTTTGTGTGTTTTTTTTTTGTTGTTGTTTGTTTTGTTTTGTTTTTAATAGCAAAATATGGGCTTGGGAAAAGCTTAGCTGTTAAGCATTGCTGCTCCAGCATGAGGACCCAAGTCCCAGGCCCAAGAACCTACACAAAGCCAGGCGAAACCATGCTTACTTAGTCCCCGCACTCCTGTGACAGGATGGAAGGCCCAGCTAGGAGAGTCTCTGGAAGTTTCCAGGCCAGCTAGCCTGGAGTACACAGGACAGCAGCACGAACAGTGAGAGACCCTGCCTACAACCAAGGGGAGAGGGAGGCCCACATCCAGACTGTGTTCTGACCTCCACATTCGTGCACATTGTAGTGTGGACACACCACACACACACACACACACACACACACACACACACACACACACACACCTTAAACTCTCCTTGAAAGAGTTAAAGAGGGAAGAAGCTCAGTCAGCATGTAAGGACAACAAGCCAGACTATGCCTAATCGTCTAAATTTATCCCAGTCAAGTAATGTGAACCCTAAGGCTGTCATGAAGCTCAAAATTACTTTGTGTTTTCAATTTTTAAAGACTTATATTGAGCACATTTCCTTATTATATACTTTAATATTTTTCTACATACATAATGTATGTTTTGGTTAATTTGTTTTGTATACTTAATTGACCAGATGAAATTTCAAAATGCGGCTAAAATCCTCGATGTTAAAAGCTACAGAACATCCATCTTGGCTTTTGCTTTTGAAATAGTTTGGTTTCTGTACATTACTTTAAAATAAATAAACTCCTCATTAAAGCTTTTTTTTTTTACCCATTATCTGTGCACCAGGTTATATAATTACTGTACAAATAATAACTAGTGGGGATTTCTGTTAATGAACCCAGTCTTCAATTTTAATGTACTGTCTAGAGAAATAAAACTTTAAGAAAGCTAAGACCTTAGTCCTAAAGCCAAAAGGCTGAATTCTGCCAATGGCTGTGAGGACTTGATGGGGACCCTGAGCTCCAGAGAGTACAGATGGAACAAGACTATGACTTCAGCTGTGTACTTACAAATATCTTGTCTTTACATTTTTATTTCAGACATACAAGTATTATGCTTGCCTCCCTACAATCTAATGCTGCATGATGTATAGATTACAGGATATTAAGAAATTTGTTCTAGATCATGCCTACTGATGGCATGTTAACACCCAGGTCTTGGCAAATTGCTGGACAGTCAGGCTGGACAAACTTTGATTGTAGCCTCATTAGACAAAGTAAGGTCCTGCTAAGGTAAAGTTATATGCAGACTCAAGGCAATATAAGTTAAGCAGATATAATCTCTCCTTCTTGAAAAGTCAAGATGAATATTAATATTCTGGAGTGCAGAGGATCATGGGTAACTGAAATGGCACCAAGCAAAACAGCAGCCTGGGGCTGCTGCACCACCAAGGCAGGAAGAAGGCGGGGAGAACTTTCTGCAGGTGGGAGCGAGTAAAGCACGCCTGGGAACAGTCCAGGTGGAAGGCTGGCTCAGAGAGAGGGTGATTGAGGGGGAAAGACTGAGAAGGCAGTAAGTAGAACAGCCTGGATTTGAACCCACGCAGCCAAGATTCGTTTTCCGTTCTGCGTAACACTCTTCTGAGAATCATTCTTAGTCTTTCTTTCTCTTGCCCTCTCCTTCCCTTACTCCCTCTCTCTCTCTCTTTCCTTTCTATGTAGCTAGGCTAGTGTGAAAGTCCTGACCCTCCTTCCTCAGTTCCCTGAGTGCTGAGATTAGAGGTGTGTGCCACCACCTCAGATTAGTAGTATATACTTGAAGGAAAGGCACTCTTTATCCGGGTGATATGGCTGCATCAGGAGCTGAATTAAGTCCAGTTCATTAGTGGCAATGAAGAACTTTTCTTCCTGTAAATGTTGTTAACCACTTTTATGATTGGTCTCTTACATACAGGCTCTCACATTCAACTACCTTTCAGGTGTCAGTATGGGGAACAGAAAGCCCAGTTGGGTCTATTAGACTAATAGTGTCCGTATCAATTTCACTGACATTTCTCAAGCCCAGGATGAAAGATCAGACACATCTCTCCAACTGCAGGGTCATGCCACACTCTCTGCCCTGCCCTTGGCAAGAGCAGGGCTTTTCTGGAACCACGCAACTACTCCACATGATTAGATCAGCTTTAACAACCAGGATGCTAAATGGAGGTGCTAACTGGATAGACTAATGACCATTTTAGGACCGTTCTGGTCCAGCAGGTATAAACGCAGAGTACATGACATGACGATGCAGTTGAAGATTTTGTTCCTTTCTTAGATTTTTGGACTAATGATAAAAAACCATTAGGGTTCACCGTAACATAACTTACTATAATTAACACACTGGGTAATTGTGAGGTAAAACATTTGGCTATTAGCCCCTTTCAGTGAATAAAAATGTCTGGACATCATTTTTATGATGGAGAGAATACAATGAAAGTTAAGAAGCTTCCAAAGTCTATCCTTCTCACCTTGTATGCAGCCCTTTAAAGGAAACTACAAGGGAACCTCTGAAGAATTACCATGTCATAAAGACATCCAGGCTCTTTAAAAGGCTTGGTGACATAGGGATTTTTTTCAGGTTTTTTTTTTTTTTTAAAGGAGTATGGAGGAAAACAGTATACTGATCATTCTACGGGAAAGAAGTAATGAATTTCTAATTCTTGTGACTAAGAAGAGCTATGTACAGCTACTGAAAATCGAGCATAGACAGAAAAAAATGCTACGTGGAAACCTGGTTTCTGGGGCAGCATGACGTCACTTCTTTCTTTAAACACAAAAAAGCAAAAACACAGCCCAGTGATAGGGCAAAAACAAACAAATTGTGTGTCATGTTTCCTATGTGTCCAGGAGATAGCATATTCTCTACCTACCCCACTGCCCCTAGTCTTTCTTCCCACCATATGTTAGGGGAAAGATTGGCTTTGGCTCAACACAGCCATCACTCACATTCACAGGACTGTGGGGAAGGAAGAAATTTGTGAGAAAAACAAATGATTTTCTTTGCATAAAAAAAAACCAATGCAACATGGCAAAACATTCTGCTTAGATATACAGCTGCAAAAGTCAACAATAACACCTGTGTTTGGTTTGCATCTGCCTTGTCCAATATGGTAGATGCCAGCCACATGAAGCTACTCCATGCACTTGAATTAATTTACAGATTCCATTGCTCGGCATCACCGCAGTTTGGGTGTCCAGAGTCATGTGTGGCTGATGGTCACAGCACTCCACAGGGAAGATGCATGTGCTGGCATTCAGGTGGAGATATGTGCGGCACCTCTCGTCTGTGTGATGCCAACTAACTTCCGACCTTCTCATTCTGTTGGACAGCAATGATAACATTGCTTTTATGGATTTTATTGTAAAAACCAGGCATGTGCAGGGCTTTTGTAGTCTCAAGAAGCAAAGCTTGTGTGCAATATGAAAGGGTAGTGAACTCCATGGCTTTTCCTCTCATCTCCAGGAAGCCACAGGCAATGCAGTGTTCTAGCTTTGTCAAAATCCCCATTGATGCTTGTCTGATCAAATAACATTAGCTTCAGTGATGCAAACTTAAGTGTTTATTAAAATATGTTCTGACCTGTCACTCCAATCATGATCAAATACTTGGAATTTGAGGGTTCAACTGGTAAAATTTAATCTGGAGGATGTGTAAGGTAATGGCGGTAAAAGGACTCTATTCACCCTAATATTTCTTGGATACATGGAAAGCACCCATCACTTTATTTGAAGTGAAAAATTTGAAGCTGATTGAAACATTTCATAAGGGAAAGAGAATATAGTTTTAGGCCTCTTCAAATTGCTTGAACTGTGAAATCAAGTAATAAACACGAGAAAAGGTCCTGTCAGCGGGAATCTCGGCTTGGTACAGTCAGCGTTTTCTTGCTAAACCTTATTATGGCCAAGCATTTGATGCTCCATCTCTGTGCGTGTTCATCCCCACAAATAAACTACTTTGACCTCCACCTGTTACTTAGTGAAATCTGCCTGCCATCCTTCAACAACCCCGTTCTGTGCCCTGAAAGGCCTTTGAGTCACTGAGAAGGGGGGAAGATGGACTTGTGCAGTGAATTGAGTTGATATCCCTTTATAACTATTCAGCAATTCACAGTTCAAGACAGAGCTACATAGTAAAAGAAAATGGATTTTTTTTAAAAAAAAGTCAGTGCTTATGAATGTTGGAAAGAGGCTGTGCGGTTCATCATTTGAAGATGGAGTTTTTCACAGAAAGTTTCTCTCTTAGGCTATTATTTAATGCAGACAACTTCCAGCCCATCCCTTATAGGAAAATCTGTCTATAAATTGTACCATCATTTCAGATAGAAGAGCCCAAAGGCCATTTCAAAGCTTAAAAATATTTTGAGTTCAAGAACACTCATTGCACTGGTATTTTGTAAAACAAAGCAAACCGCTGGATCTCAACGACATCTTCATGCATGCAAAAAGGCCACAGTATTATTAGCAGTACTTAGACATTCAAAAACCAAAAGCAATTCTGACACCAGTCATACAAACACATGAGTCACTGCAGCACAGTAACTGGCTGGCTTGCTTTTCCTCTTTAACAACAGTGACATATCAAAGAGAGTAAGTTGCATCTCTAATGATTAATGCTGCATTCGACAGAGGAAGGGTGTCTGTCTAATTACATTACACACTTATCTGTGAGGGATCAGCAGCGTGTTTCTGCTCTCTGTCATTCTTTGTGACAACATAATGATAGATCCGTTTACTTACGAGTGCAGTTATTAAAAACCGTGCTGTTTTCTTAACTGTCTTCATGTCTTGGAAATATTTTATTAAAAATTACTTATCTGACACTAAGGGTAAATGCTTGGCAGAGCTTTGCATATCAATTAAGAAAATGAGTCAGTTCCATTCAATCAATGTCTCTGTTGAGTGTCGCATTCAAGTTCAGTGAAACTTGCTTCTTCTCCATAATGCTTTGAATCTGGAGTTAATGACTCACCCTTTCCCCCACTTGTCTTATTTATCCAATTTTTAAAGTTTGGTTTTTACTTAAACTAAAAACTGCTCATGGCCGACATTTTCTCTGGAGTCATGAGTTAACACTTCTTTTTCACAGTCACACCTTTTTTGGAAACTGAACACAAGGATCCAATTTTAAGCAGACAGCTCCCCACAGACCAATCAGGATGGATTGCTAGCTGTGCACCATCGTTCACAGCTTTTTCTCCTCATGTGATGAACTTTATCCAGCACTTGTGAGCAAAAGGTCTTTATATAGGCTAAAAACAACACAGCAAACCACACTGGGCACTACAACCGGCTATCTCCCAAACGAGTGACTACTACATGCATCCAAAAAAGACCAAGCCAGCTTTCTCCAGTAACCCTTCCGCTCACTGACTCAAATGACGATGGCTACTAATTTGCCCTTGGCAGTGAAAGGCAGCTAAATATGAGTGTTGGAGTTAAGGAATTCCTGCACTGCTCAAGTTTTTCTCCAGCTCTGGTATTAGTTAGCGTAAAACAATTGTCATGTAACTCAAACAACAGTGACCTGTAATAAGTCATCTCTCTGCAAAATCTCCTACTGTGTGACTAGGACAAAAATTTATGTGGCTCAATTCAATGGCTATGTGTTAGGAAGGGTTTTTTCCTTTTCACAGCTGAAGGCATCGTAAGGTTTTTCAATGCTCACAGACAAACTCAAACTCAAGCACATTGAAGGAAAAAAGTTACTAGTTAAATCTTTGGAGGATAAAATAATTCCTGAAGGAAATAAAAAAAAAAAGAAACAACTACTGGATGAAAGAACTTTTAAAATTAGAAGCAGGTGTCACCATCACAAAATGACAAATGTCAAATAATAATCGGCCCTGAAAAACACTCAATGTCCCTTACTAACTACTTTCAGCCCTCACACACGGATTGGATATTAGAACACGTGGTGTGGCTTTCGTAAGCACCTAAGGAGTCCTGAGATTCAAGAACAGCTGCAGGGTGACTTTGGTAAACTTCACTCTTCCTGACATGGCTGAAGAGCAGATGATGTGTTCTGACTGGCATCCACTCCAAGTGGTATTTACAAGTCATTAATGCTGGAAGCTGGTGATAGCTGAGGGAATCTAGGTTAGGCTTGCTAACACGGCAGAAGAGTAGGGATCCCATGGGACATTCAGATTAGAAATGGATACGGGCCCGAAGTTGTCAAAAGTTCTAACATGTTCAATCATTTCTATCTATGCCAGTGGAAACTTTAATCCACCCCTTTTTATATGCAAAGTAGGTGCCTAGAAATTGGAATTACTCAAAACGAAGAACAAGAAGATACACAGCCCACATCCAAACACTGGTGCTCAGGAGCATGGCTTGAGTGAGTCCTGAACAGCAGCAGGGACTGGATGGCAGCCACTCTCCACAGCCTTACAAGCTGCTGGACCATAAGCAGGCCCTCACACCAAACAAACAGAGAACCAAGGATCACAGCAGCCCTGTGTCTAAAAATCCAAAAGCATCAGATAGGCTTTTAGTTGATAAGAAAGGTGGGGTGGGTTATCCTTGGTTCTAAGAAGTCACACCAACAACCTGCTTTTAACACGTACACTATTTCCATTTCAGTTTAATTTTTCACCTCAAAGAAACGGTGTAAAATGAGGGGATCTTGTATGCTTGGTTTCTCCCCCTACCTCCCATTTAAGAGATATACATTGTGATCAGGGCTGGAGGGAACCCTCTCCATTGGAGTACTTGGAGTGCTGTTCAGGAATCCATCAGAACTCAGTCTCTGATTTACTATCTGCATGTGAGCACTTCCCGGAATCTCCTAGGACGACTTCACCCATCATCTCCAAATGGGTGGCATGTCTTTGATTAATTGATGAGTTTATGATGTAACTGAAGCCTGTGGATGGATGGAGTTGGATAAATTATTGTAATTGTCTGCAGGAAAATGGGTTGAGCCCATCAGAAGCTGACACCCAGAATAGACAGGGAGATCAGGACTGCAAGGATCTGCATGGGTCCAAAGACTTCCTTCTTCCTCTCTTCCCATTCCTCATAGAAAAGATTCTTGCTCTGGAGTATTAAAAAACTACCTTATTAAAAAGCATTGGTAGCCTTTATTTCTATATGAAATATGGTGTTATACCCAATCATTTATTATTTAAATAGATTCATTAGTATGGTAGAGAAATAGAAGGTAAATGAGAGAGAAATCAG
Source organism: Peromyscus aztecus (assembly GCA_902168405.1). NCBI lineage: Eukaryota > Metazoa > Chordata > Mammalia > Rodentia > Cricetidae > Peromyscus > Peromyscus aztecus. Next base: position 15,189 of record CABHPQ010162836.1, on the reverse strand, counting down.
CTTGTAAATACTACTGTAAGTGATCTGATATCCCATCACTTTTGAAATAAATTAAATGGACATATGTGAAATAATCACATTTAGGTATAGCTCATATGTGCATATACTGTATGTATATATTTGAGAATAATGTGTTGACATTAGCTGTTGCTTATAAAACACTTAAATATTTAAAATTCCAGCAGCATTTTAGTGACAAAAATATTAGTCAATATACCTTCTTTCTTAACCAAATTATGGCCTAGTCAATATCTACATTATGTTCATACTATAGCAATGTTAAAGTCACTACTTAAAGGTACTTTCCTTTTTATATCAGAGATTAAAACTACCTTGTGTTGTAGTTCAAGAAATTTTTAACAATATCAAACAGATAAAGCAAGGTATCATATCTGAAGTAATTCTGATCTATCATGTACCTCTCTTTATCCTTTATCCATCTGTAAGTCACAACCCTATTTAAGACAGGGAGATTTTGGTACACATGAGGAATGATCTCTTTTGCTAGCTCAGGGTGATCCCAGCTCATGTACTTCCTGTGGACTTCCTAGAGCTCGTGCCAGCCGCACACTTTAGGGATGGGGCAGGTGCTACTTGGCTGTGGGGAAGAGAAGGACAGAGGGACCAGCTCCACTGAGGCGCCATTGGTTGTGGGAGGGTTGGTAAACAAGCCCTTCTCAACAAGTGCGGTGGGAGATCAGGGCCCAAGCCACTGAAGAAACTCCCTAACTGTGAATCTTTCTGTCCCCCACGTCCTATCATACAGCACTTACTCAACTATTCACCCCTTTCGATTCAGGGAGTGGTAGTCACTTCAAGGCCAGCTTCTCTACCTTACTTATTTTTCTGTTTCACCTTCCACTTTGGACAGAGTTTTGTAGATCATACCTACAGATGCATACACTGTGTTTTCTATCAAATTTCATAGTATCATACCTCTTATAATGCTTTAGAGTTTTTCTAGTATTCACCAAAAAAGATACACAATGTTTCATTAAAGCTCTACGGCTTATTAAGGATACCCCATGTATATTGAAGGCATCCCATGAATAATGACAGATACAGTACTTTGTACATAGTGTGAAGTCAGTAAATGGTAGCTTTTGATTTCTTTATATCATTGTTTGATATTCTCAGAGTTGAAGTGGAAGATGGGACTATTTTGTTGTTTCCAATGCTTTCACATGAGGAAATGGAAATCCAGAGCAGTTTACAAAGATTGCAGGTTTGATCATGGGAGGAAATGAAAATTTTAGTTTTTAATTCTTAATGTCTACTTCCCCATTTTATAAAGCATCCCGTCTGTCTTTTTCTTATTATTCTCCTCTCAAACAAGCCTTCAAAGGCTGAGGTGGTTGGAGTGGAGTCAGTTGTAATGCTCCTCCTTCCCTTATGGCTAAGTCTGAGCCCCATGCTGAGCCACCAGCACCTGGGGATGGGGACAGGGACAGGGAGAGAGGAGTTCACAGGTGAGCCTCGCCAGTCAGCACTGTCTCTGTTCTTATTCCATTCTAGGATATTTACAGAGCTCACTTTCAAATATGAAATGAAAGGATCTGGTAATTTGGGTAATTTATTTACACAGGACCAGCTGAAACGCAGTATTTTTTCCTTGGGAGCTTCTGTATTTACAAAACTGTGCATCTGGGTTCTCCAAAGCACAGACTTGTGCTTCTTCCTTCATCAAATGCACCAGCACTCTGATCTCAAAGTGTTTGATCGGATTCAAAGGACAAGATAGGACATCCATGGTTGCCAGCTTTGTATTTATTTATTCAACAAATATTGATTGAATGTCTGTCACATTACCAGGTATTGCAAACAGGCTTTGGAATAAAAACAACAAGAACAATTTTGTTGAGCACGCTTTGTCATGTATGCATGTGGCACACAACACAGAGTGTAGGTGTATGTGAGAAGACTATCTTTTTAGATTTCAATACCAAGGGTTGATTTAGGCTCTTTTCTGACATTAAGAAATCAGCCTTGATAAAAAGGTAGGCACATTTTTTTGAAGGGTGGTGAGAGCACTCATTTTGTAATGGTGCTTTTTCTGTCGTAACCCTTTATTCAGGTGAAATTTCTCTGATAAGGGTCATTAAGAGCAGACCCTTGTTTTCTACTGATGCTCTCTGGCACATCATTCTCTAATGAGCAGGTGCCAATACTAAGGAGATAATGGGAGGAGAACACTGTCACAGAACGATGCTTTCCCACTGCTCCATAAATGCAGAAGAAAAGCCAAGACATTGATCCCGCGGCAGTGTTCGGTAACGGCAACTATTCCCATTACTGCAGGGGATTGTGGGAGATTTAATCATTCCCCCTAATTTATGCTAGTGCTGCAGAGTGTCTGTGATCAATGGGCTATTGTTACCAGTCTGATGTCGTTCTACTGGTGCGCATAATGGGCCCTATATGTCTCAGCTAGACGTACAAGTTGGTAAACTTCCACCCTGAAATCTGAAGAGTGGCTGCTGGCAGTCAAATCAGGATTGACAGGTGTGGGAACCCAAGCAAGCCCAACAGGTGATTTTTTGTTTTTGTTTTTTGACATGGTTTCATTAGGTAGCTCTGGTTGGCCTTGAACTATTAAGCCTTCTGCCTCAGCTTCCTGGGTAATTCGATTAACGGTGCACCACCATGCCTAGCTTCTAAGACACAATTTAAAAGGTTGCAACGAACTAATGCTACTCTCAAAATTAAACTGTGCTTACAGTCATTGAGACCTAGAGCCTCAGTTCTGCAAAACTGGGGTCACCAGTTAACTGCAAAAATAGTCCTCCTTAGATGCTTTTAAATATTTTTTGAAATGTATTTATTTATTTAATAACCTCTTATAAGAACAGAGGACATACTTAATTTTGACCTTTAAAAATGAAATCAACTTAACCTGGAAATAAGTTTATCCCTGTAAGAAGTTCATCACTTATAGCATTTAAAAAGTAATTGCGATTAAATGTATTACTTAATCAATTTTGACTCTAAGTCTTGCACTGAACTGTTTGGAATTTACAACATTTTGACTGGTGTAATTGTGTCTATTAATAGTTTTACCATCTCGATGTAATTATACTTATAATGTATATATATAAACATAATTTAATGCATTAGAATTCTGAATGTTTTCTATAGGAGAAAGTTCAAACAGTTCACTTTTGATTGTTTGTGTGTTTTTAAACAGAGTTTCATCTAGCCCAGACTGGCCTTGAACTTCCTAAGTAGCCAAGGATGACCCTAAACTTATGATCAGGTACTGGAATCACATATGCCACCACACCCAGTTTTAAGTAGCTTCTTAGCCCTACAGTTAAAGAGCACTGAGTTTCATGGACAAGAGTTATAGCTTCATATGAAATTTCCTTTAGATCTGCTGAAATGGAGTTACATGCTCAACACAGCAGCATCCTCAAACCTGGAAGTTGCATAAGCAGAGAGTCCTTTGTTTTGGGGACACAGAGAACTGGAGGGAGGTGCACAGGACAGCTAAGAACTGCCCACATGAGAAGAAATATAGATGAAGGCACCCTCAATTTACTCGTGCTAATGATTGGAAGGCTAGTCTCTTTCAAGTTTGGAAATGTTTCTCGGCTGGATCCCAACCTAAACCCAATTTATTGGCCACTTTTTAAAGACATTGACCCTAATCTCCACTGAGATTTAGAGCTCTCTTTTAACTACCATCACTGTCCCCTCAACGATCCCAGTAACAACAGTTCACATGATTAGAAAAGATTAATTTTACAAAGAACTTTGGCTTCTATCAGCTCAGTTGATGGTCCCGTCTTAAGAGACAGGGATGGGGCTGAAATAATAGTATCATTAGTAGGCAGTGCTACCCCTGAGGGTGTTCAGAGCTTTGACCTTTGAGACAGGTACTCAGTGGAGTATTTTTTGTATCTGTCCTAGAATACTGCACACAGCTGGCTCCTGATAAAATTCCATGACTTGATTTGACTGAGAGTGGTAAGATAAGCAGAGGAATTTAAATGGGGGAAAGGAAGGAGGAAGAGAACAGGGGAGGAAGAGAAAGAACGTGATTTTCCTGATTGTAATGAGGGTCAGGAGCTGCCCAGTACGTGGCCTTCTCTGATCCTGGTGGAAATGGGTGGGTTTCTATCCATTTGGGATAGTTTTATAGCCACTGCTGCTAAACACAGGGAGAAAGGCTTGAGAGCATAACATTTAAAGGGAAGTGACTTCCAGATAAGTTGGGCATGTCCCACACCTGTATAAAAGCTGGTGCTCTCAGCCTCTGAGAGCTGGGTGTCTCCGAGGCATTTCTGAGACCCTTCCTGTGGAGCCCATTGCAGGTCCTCAGGGGCTTGGTACTTACACATGATTGTATAAGAGAAAAGTGGAGATGGAAGAGTGGAAATTTCCAGTACCAGTGAGGCAGGGGGATCATCTAAACCAAATCAAACACGCTACAAAACCAGATCATCTACACCATATGAAACACCTTATAAAGACAGAGCACCATTGAGATTCTTGATACAGGCTTCATCTACCATGAATTACCTTTCATAATTTTCTTTGAAATGATATAGAAATACACCTTATAACTATGCATATTGCTGGAGGTAGAGTGCAGTGTTTTTTTTTGATGCATGGACACCTTGCCCAGTCACTATGTCAGGGTAGTTAGTGCCTCTCTCACCTCAAACAGTTACCATTTCTTTGTCATAGGGACATTCAAACTCCTCGCTTTTGGTGATTTTGAGGCATACACATCATTAAGTGTATCATTATCATCATATATCATGTATCAAATCACTGACTGTAGCAGCTTTACTGTGTGACAATGTGTAGTCGCCCACTTCACTGTGACTTCATATGTATTGACCACTGTCCCCTTCATCTTGGCTTCCTCCTTTCTTACCCAATTGCCAATAAGCACTACTCTTGTCAATTACCTTTAAAAAAATACCTGGCTTATTTAGAGGGAAATCCGTTAAGGAGATGGGTAGTCAGAATATAGTTTGGTGCCTACTACTGATCGATGAGATGCTTGGCTGAGCCTCAGCAATTATTTTTTCCCACTGTTTGCTAGTAATTAGATTTGACTGGAAGCCTGCAGGTTAAAAATATAGTAAATACCAATTTTTAGAGGGTTGTTGGCAGCAAATTCTGCTGTCAAGTATAGAAGCAAGCTCCAATCGCTCTGCTTCATTCAGTCAATATTTATTGAACACCTATTATGTTCTACACACTGGTGTGGGTTTTAGGGACGCAGCAGTGTAACAGATGGACTAAGTCACACTCTGATGGAGTGCACATTCTAGGGTGAGAAGAGAGCAACAGGGGCAGGAGCATGGGGAAGGCGAGAGGGGCGATGAATGAGATGGTGGGTGAGGATACAAGGCCAGCAGCTACTTAGGTCACTGACAGCCTCTCGGACAGAGCATCTGAACAAGTCCTAAATGCTGAGGAGTATTTGAGTTTATGGATGACATGACAGATATGTCACCATTAACAGCTAATATTCTGCTTATATATACTGTTCTATGTGTATTTAGTAGCTCATATCTTTTTTTTTTTTTCCTGATCTAGGTTCCATGATAAGAGTTTGAGATAAAGAATACAGGGAACTTTCAGGTCTTTCTAGTGAGTTATTTACTATTTATTATGGTATGAGTCTGGAACACAGATCTTGAAACATTAGCATAAGTAATCATGCTAAAGAGGTTAAATACAGAAGCAAACTTATATCCTGGAGTCAACTTTGATTTGAAAGACAGATCCTGGCCACAGACACACCAGCAGTGTGGGTTTAGGCAAGCTGCTCACAAAACAAACAAACAAAGAGACTAACTAACTAACTAACTTACTAACACACACCAGAGTCTGCACATTTTCAAGACCATCAATTGAAAAACAACTTTGGCGCACAGTCGCACTCAGGTACCGAACCAGAACTCTGCCTCAGCCAATGACTGCACAGCCTGCTGCTTTCCTTCCTGATAATTTATTTGCATTGTCATCTCGTTGGCAACTTTTCACTTGTGTGGCTGAACAGCCATTGATGGTATGTGAATTCTGACGGACAGAATTTCACAGGGTTCACTCACGTCACAGTGCCTGACAAGATACAGATCCAATCCGAACAAGTTTTGAGACAACGGAGAAATGAAACCAAGTGGAGGGAATGCAGTTAGCCCTGAGAGAAGCAGAAGCCAGCTCTAGCCTGTCTAGTGTTGCAGATAAGCATCATCTCCTGTGTGCTGCTGCACAGACAGGCAGGCAGAGCTGTGTACCAAAAGTGCTGAGATAAACCAACGGGGAACAGGATACTACCGAAGACTTTTGAAAACTAGGCCTGTAACTCACTGGATGTCTGGACTGTTTCACTTTCCAACATCTTCCTGTGGCTCAAGGAAGTCTCTCCTGGTCACCTTCAGGCCTCTGTAGTTAGGGAGCCCTGGAAACCCAGGGAGGCCTATCCCAGATGCCCAGCTCTTGGAGAGGAGCGTGAATACAGCCGTACTTCCTGTGCCACACCAGAAGCAAAACCTGGTGCCCTTCATACTTGTTTGAGAGAATTATCCCAAGCGCAGGCTGCCCATGCATTTGGATATACATAATTCCCAACATATTTCTGAAGGCAATTTACATGAGTGAACCACTAAAAGCCTCCCACTTAATTAACTGTACCCCTGGGGAAAAGCTATGGAGGCCCGGATAAGTGTGGGAACAACATAAAGGTGTTCTCTGTGCCAAAAAGGGGATTGGGCTTGATGGAAAATCCCCAAAAAGGACCATCTGGCAGCATAAATTATCCATTTAAAGTGGCTGGTGTGAGCTAACGACACCAAAGTCGCCATGAACATGTGCAACATCCCTCAGTTGTGTTTTAATGTCCCCTCAGGCCCTGTTTCAATTATGACTTTCTATGCTGAGTATGGCCAAATATAAATTTATCCACTGTGCTCTCCTGCCCCCACAAATACATGCCATGAGATTGCATTTTTCTTTAATGAAACAAGGACGGACAATGGGCAATCCCTTCAGGAACACAATTTCTTTAAGAAGGAAAGAAAAAAATCTCTCCACGTAAAGAGGATTTAACCATTAAACTTAACTTTCTGATGACTGCAAAGGGTGTGGAGATACAGACGTCAGGATTTATAATTATTTGACTCGTAACGTGTCGGTATGAACCACTTTGAATGAAAGAGTTACCAGGCCAAAGTATTCTGCTCAACCAGTCCTCACAGTCCCTAAATATGCCAGAGAAGAAGTAGGGGAGCCTGGAGAGGCTGGGCTCACTGTGCGGGGCTTTGTGTCTATTAACATCATAAGCCAGCTTTAGCATACGTCGGACATGTGCGTATAGCACCCTAACACAAATGGACCACACCTGTATATATACTTGATATATATCACTGAACCAGGAAAGTTAGGACTAACTTTAAAGGGGGCGCAAAAAAGTTTCCCATCTTTTAATTTTTTTAGTACACTTGAACTTTTCATCAGCGCTACACAGAGGGCACGGTGTGCTGGCAATGGAAGCCAGCATTTGCGTTCTTGCCTGACCTGCGTTACCTCTCAGGCACTTTAGGCTAGCTGAGCTGTGCGTGGACCTTTGTGAAGTACAGCCTGCAGAGAAAAACGACCGCGCCAGAGTGCTGTGTGGGTGACATGGGCAAACGAGGACCCCAGAGGATCTTATCACCCCTGTGTTCCTCACAACACTGAGATGGTTCGCTTCTGATTCCACGCCTGCTCTAAATCCCCTGAAAGCAAGAGCCACCACCTCCTCATCTACCCTTGAGTTCTCAGAAGTGACATCATACTTAATCCCGAAATTTCCACTGAAGATTGCTGAACGGGTGACCGGATGAGCTGTGTGCGGGCACTGGGCAGAAGGAATCACACAGGAATTTCACATTTTCATGAAGGAACAAGATAAAAAACCCAGCCAATAGGGCTTGGGGGTTTACTGTTACTTGTTTTTAATTAGGATAGAATGCAATGAAGGTAGGGAGGAGGCACATACTTCTGTGAATGTCAGACATTATATCGATTATGGAAACTCCCATAATCAGGATCCAGATGGTTCCATCACCCTAAAATCTCCCTTCTGCGGCTCCTTTAGAGTCATATAAAGCCATCTACAGCCGTAGCGTTTGTATACTGAAAAACTGTTGGGGAGGAGAGGGAGGTGTAAGCTTTGAAGATGAGGGGCTAGTTCCAAGATTTTCTTGGTGCCCGTCTGTTCTTGCAGGCAGTTACTTTGAGACCAGAGTGGGGCTGGAGAATTTGTGTTCTCGCTCTCTCTCTCTCTCTCTCTCTCTCTCTCTCTCTCTCTCTCTCTCTCTCTCTCTCCCCCCGTATCACTCTGTGCTGGGTATAATTCTCAAGTGGACAATACAGATCACCTTACTTCATCCTCAAGAGCACCGAAACAGCTATTACTACTGTCAGGTTGTGTTTTACAGGAAGGTTGTGCTGTCTAACTATAACCACACAGCCCTGTCACTGAAGCAAAGACTGCACTTCAGATGATTCTCAAACCCCTCTATCCTCGTACGCAGCTGACTTGAATTGACGGAGGCACTGGAGCCCATTCCCCTAAGCCACGTGGAAGGCAGACATTAAGGTCTCCAGAAGTGCTGATGTCAGAATTGCTCTGAGATTCTACAGCCACTACCTGACGACCCCAAGGTGAGACCAACAGGAACGTACTCAGGTTAGTGCAGATGGACATAAAGGTGGCTATGGTATTTAAACAATCATGACGATAGCCAGCAACAAGAAAAGGAAAAAAAAAACACCCCCAAACCCCAAACGTTCTGATGTTATAAAAATCCCGTCATAATCTGCAACACAGGAGACCTGTTCTGCTTCACACTGCTATCCATGCAGTTGGAAAAATTGATAATTTTCTTATGAGTACTAGAGAATACTTTAAAAGACAAAATGAAAAGAGTGTCTATATAAAAGCAAAAGAAAACGGCCATCCCGGCTACTCAAGAAGCGGAGGCCAGAGGAACACTGGAGCCCGGACCTTGCGTCCACTGTGGGTAACATAGTGAGACCTCAGCACAACAAACCACCAGAGCCAAATGGCATGCATGTGGCCTCCAAGTGCAGGTGACAGCCCACGAGCGAGCCGACACCCACTCTCGTCTGCCTTTCACCTCAGTTACATCCGCTGTTCTCGGCCACTCCGGCCCGAGTGTGACAAGGCAACCACATGCACATGCCGTTTTCTTCCCTCTCGTGACTCTCCCCGCTCACCTGGTTCTACTTCGTGCCATCCACTGGACTGACTGCCACTCCCCGGGGAGCGCCCCTGGCCTGTGTAAAACGGTTCTTCACCGGGACTGTCCATTTCATCCTCCACAGACTTGAGGCGCTTTGTAGAGCTGAAAGAAAAAGAAAAAAAAAAAAGAAAAGAAAGAAATGCATGTTTACAAGCACTCTAAGCCACCTTTCTCCTGGACGCTTCGTGGAAAAAAATGTGCAGTTCTGCAGGCTCTTCTGGAGTTGGGCAAGTTACTGGATGTGGTACACACACTTGGGCTATGCGTCCAAGCGCCGGCTTCATCCTTACTGATCGATCGAGCTGTTGCCACCACCTCTATCCGGTGCCGTTTTGCTTTAGGGAGCTGGCGGCTGGCTCCTGCTTTGGCGTCCACTTAGGAAGCCCAAGTATCCTGTCTCCACAGATGTGACTTAGGGCAAGCTGTTAGCCGCATGTCTAGAAACTTATTCAACTCCATGCAGAAGGCCCCAGGTTAAAAGTCAGTAAATAAAAAGCAGGGCTCATTATCCTTCTAGGAATTCTTTGATTGCTTTGTGTGTGGGGGTGGGGGGGCATTTTCCATCATCTTCCACTTGGATTTGTTTATTAAAAAAAGATATTTACTAGATATCCGTGTAGCTTAGTCCAGCTACTCCTTTAGGCACTGAGATAAAATGCCAAAGAGAACGGCTAAACATAGCAAGAAGGAGTGCTTTGCCGCGAGACAAGGAAGGGCACAGACATACAGCGGTCTAGGGACTTTTATGTCCTTCTACACAGAGATGAGCAAAGTGACATGTGATTTCACTAATGTGAATGAAGACTTGGTTTCTGCAGAGGAAGGCCAAGGAACTTCCACGATATAATCTCTTCCCTTCCAGCTGAAGAACTACTGAAGAACCTTCCCACCGTGCAGCTTGAGGGTTAGAAAACAATGAGACATCACCCGTGGCTTATTCCTGCGCTAGCTGACCTTACTCAGAGTGCCAGCAACACACTGCTGCATGGGCAGACCTCCCGCCCTGGGCAGTGACTGCTGGGAAACCTGCCCACGTGTCAGGACGCAGAGCTCTCCCTGGGTTTTGCTCATCAGACACTGGCGATATAGCTCCTCCATGCCAGGGGCGGCACGGAAATGGAGAATGGTGTGGCGAGTCAAACATGGCTCTCCATGAACAGAGATGGAGAGGCCCAAGAGAAACAGAGGGGGCGTGGAGGAACCGTGCACGGGCTGCAGATGCAGGGACACTGGCACTTACACCTGGAGCTTCAGAAGGACTTCTCAGAGCAGAGGGGCTCCTGAGCTGTCTGTGAGGGCTAATGAGATGGCCACAGGAACAGGAAATGGCTGAGGTGGACTGGTACTCCACTAATGCACAACTCAGGCATGATTATGATTTAAAAAATACTAAAACCCTCTGTATTTTCTGGCAAACTGCTGTCATTGTCTCAAGCTTCCTAAATTTTTTTTTTCCTAACCTTGGGATTTTTCCTTTGTCCCATGACATTTTCATGCCTCAGAACCAAAGTGGGTGATGTCCGGCCCCCTGACAGGGCAGCATCCACCCTCACTGCTGAGCTCATGGCATAAAGGTCACCAGACACTGAGTATCAGCCCAAGAGCAGGTGTCTGGCGGCAGTGGCAGAAGCCAGGTGTGATACACAGAAAATTGCTTCTGAGATGCTGAGACCAATGGAGGGGCCCAACGGAAGAAAAACATGGAGGTCAAAGACGGTACTGTAAATCTGGACTTTATCCTACAAGCAACAAAGACTTCTGAAGCCCTCTACATAGGTGTGACGTGGGAGTTACACTATGGAAAAGTGACGAAGAGTGCAGAATATGGACCTGGGAAGGCAGCAGGAAAAAGGAGGGGTATTAACCTGGAGAAGGGGAGATAATGTTACTGCCACAATCTTAATTTTAAAATGCGCAGGACACGATTTAGGTAAGAAATAACAATCATTCATGTGGGTGGTCCAATGTTTTTAGGTTTTAAGTTCTAGTCTCATTAAAACCAGATTACCCGGAAGCAACCCTACGTTACCATGCTAATTTAGGACTCAAGGACAGGTCTGGAACTGCCTAGTTAATCGTCTTCCTTTTTCTTGCAGTTTGGTGAAAAATAACCACTTGAAAACCTTTTCTGTTTTATGTAAAATGTATCGAAGGCATGTCCTTTATTTGAGATTATACATAATACACACAGAAAGCTAATTCCAATATATAAAACCCAGAAAACCCTAGTGTCTAAATGCAATTCTATTGTCTCTTTTAGTGGAAAATACAAGTGATCTAGCCAGTTGGTTCCCCTTCTTGCCTTGCAAGCAGGAAGCTAAGGGCCAGATTTAAAGTAAATCTCTTGGTCAGGGTTCCTGATCTAATAAGGAGTTCCACACTTTCCACATTGGGTCTGGTTTCTTCCTCTACACTTACTAACACTTGTATTTTAAAACCGTTGGCCACTTGAAATCACCTTGCAACTTAGAAGACTGTAAGTTGGGTGAAATTCCCCAGTATACTCCAGTCAATCAAAAACCAGACTTGCATGTTCTGGCAAGACTGTAAGAGCTGTGGGGATGGGATTATGCTTTTTTTCAGGGGAACTGTCCTGCCTTGATATTTCATGATTCTTTTGTTGTTGTTGTTTTGTTTGTTTGTTTGTTTTTGTTTTTCGAGACAGGGTTTCTCTGTGTAGCTTTGCGCCTTTCCTGGATCTCGCTCTGTAGACCAGGCTGGCCTCGAACTCACAAAGATCCACCTGCCTCTGCCTCCCGAGTGCTGGGATTAAAGGCGTGCGCCACCACCACCTGGCCCATGATTCTTATATTACAACACTGAGTCTTATGTATCTAGACAACCAACAGGTAGAATTTGAATCCTGCACAATTGCATCCTACACAACTTACTTCCTGTTTTACAATGGCATCTGTGATACTGAAGTATAGACTGAGGTGCTTACTGAACCAAGTTCCTAGCTGTGCTCAGGGGGCACAGGTGCAGGTTGACATTACTTGAGGAGTAGCAGGTTAACTTCGCAGGAGATTCTGCATCTTCTGGTGTCCTAACCATCCTTCCCTAGACCCCTTTCCTCCCTTACATGTGTATCAGGATGTTACCATTTATCTGGCTCTGGATTCCATCCCCACCACAGGGACATTCAGAGAAACTGGCTGGCCAAACTTTGTGGTCTTGGGAACCAGAAGTACAGGTGACATCACCAGAAAGTTCCACCTCATCCTGGCTGACAACCTACGAATTCTCCACCTTTTTATTGGTATCGGTTTTTTGATCTTGTGTCTACTCCAGTGTCAGATTATTTTAAGTCCTCAAAAGCTTCTGTGAGCACACGTGACAAAGATCATCCAAGCATCTATAGTCAATGAGATCCAACCCTAGAGGTCAATTCCACTGTGTGTTGCTCTCCCATTGTTAAGTATTTTTCTGAGTTCTAAAGCTTTGGTTGTCCTTGGGAGTGCTCTAATAAAATTCAGGTATGAACTGTACAGGTGGGGACACCGTATGATTACAGTTCACACCTGAGCTTGTATACGAGGATGTGCAGGGTGGACACAGGCTCAGTGTCTGCAAAGATGGAGATGTGGATAGAAGGAGAAGAGGATCCAGGTGGGAGGAAAGTTGGCAGTGCTAGGAAGAACAGGCAAGGGGCTTCTGAGACACAGTTTACTGACCCAATGAACTGCACATGGATCCTCTTCTCCTTCTATCTACTTAGGATTAAACCCTTAATTTTTTTTTTACCCAACTTTTCTATGATTTTGGAGATGCTCATCCTGGAGCAATATAAAGCACATGGGAAACACAGATCATGCTTTTTTTTTTTTTTTTTTTTTTTTTTTTTACTTATTTCTTAGCTTTTGTAAATGATCTAGTCCTTGATTCTGTCTGTTGCTCCTGACTGTCTAACACAAGTGAGACCTACCTTGTTCTGTATCCACAAGTCAAAACCATTCCCCTTACCGAGGGTTCACATAAACCAATCTGAACATTTCTACATGGCAGTGTGCAATGCTCCTCGGGTTTGTTTTTGTGCCCACAGTACCAAGTAAAAATACTTGGTGCTTATTGTTTGCTTATGAGTTGGAAAAGTTAGACACTGTCATTCAAGGGACAGAGAACCAGACTGGGAGGGAGACAGGCTTAGGCCACTAACAGAGTAACAATATCCAGACAGTGGCTACTGTGGACCTTGGTAAGGTGGAGATTCCAGATACTGATTTGCTAGGATCCCACACTCTATGGCTCTTGGATACAGCGTTGCTGCCAAGACAATTCAGTGTAAATAACTATGGTTTGTAAATTACAGAAGACCTGAATTTGAAAGGTGACCCTGTCTTTCCCAGGGCTGTGGCCCTGGCAAGTTGCTTAACTACTCTGTGCTCCGGTGGCTCCATGGCTGCAATGGCAAGGCAGTCTGCTGGAGGTGACTAAAACTTCTTTTATATGTGAATCTGGGACATTCTTCAAGGCATATTTTCTAATGTGTAACAGATAATTCTGTTGAGTCTATATACTGAAGGACTTTTTTAAAAAAAATCACCTTAGGGCACGCAGTGAGATGCCTCAGCAGGTAAAGTGCATGCTGGGTAAGCTGGATGACTTGAGTTCCTTCTGGGAAACTCATGTAAAGGTGAAAGGAGGAACTGGCTCCCAAAACTGTTCTTTGACGTCCATTGTTCACCTGTGCAAGCACGCACCTGTATGTTCTCTCTCTCTCTCTCTCTCTCTCTCTCTCTCTCTCTCTCTCTCTCTCTCTCTCTCGCACGCGCGCGCGCAAGAGATAACTAAATAAAAAATATCCCAGGAAGAGGCCCAAATATTACTGAGTTATTAACTACTGATATTTATAATTAACTCCTTATCGGGACTAGTTATTTGCAGAATAGGAGAATGACAGAATAGAAGAATTAGCCTCTTAAATGACAATAATAAGCCTTTCATCCACAGGTCACAACATAAAATCACAGAACAGAGCTTGGAGTATATGGAAGGACAGGAGGTGAGAGATACTGCTAGAGAGGTCCATGGGACAGTGGCTCACATATGAAAAACAAGCCACCCATGCACTTTTAAATTAAGCACTACCCATAAGTATTTACAAAGCTTTTATTGTTGGCTGAGCACACTGTCTCTTCCAGCAGCAAATATTCAAAACCCTCCAAGTGTATTAACACCCAAATGTATTCGCAATCCCCCTCTTCTGTTATAAATGCATTTGGGATTGGAGACTCTTGTTTCCTTGTGGAGGTAATACTGTAATGAACTAAGAAGAACATTTAAACAATGCTGAAGACGAAGGTATAATACAGCGTTAGACACGGCAGCTTGATTCATCTTCAAGGTGATGTTTTAAGACACTGGTCATAAAGGTGAGCTAGCCTCCCACACCAAGGAAAATGTCCACACTCTGGGCAGTATTTTAAATCATAAATGTCTGTACTTGCTCTAACAGAAATCACATTTGATAAATGTTTTTCTGCAAAGTACACAAACATGATTGGCAGTCCTGCTCTGCTCCTTCCTTTGTTGTCACAGTCCAGTGCTAAAGCCAATTTGTAAAGGAACACCATGGCTCTGATGCCTAATCCCCTACCCGTGGTCCAGGTTATCTAGAGACCGCAGGGTCTCGCAAAGTGCTTCTCCAGATGTTGGCTCTGATGGCTACCTCAGGGGATCGGGAAGCCTGGCACTCACAGTGAGCTGTGCTTTCCAACTTGAGCTTTTTAAGGCCTCCTGGACACCCCCCCCCCCCCCCCGGGTCCAAAGTATGGCCCCATCCTGCTATCTGACCTGCATTTCTTTTATAACCTTGTACCAGGATACCAAATCAGTTGTAGCTTTGCGAAACTTCAACAGACTGGATTTGGGGACTCATGGGGCCCAGCAGGCTAAGAAGGTTGTGGCCAGGGTGCTTAGG
>CABHPQ010162835.1:24340-42707 GCA_902168405.1 Peromyscus aztecus | reverse complement strand
TGTGTATGTGTGTATACACTTGCACGCACAGTGGTGGACATTTCATCTCACTAGCTCCATTCTTGGAAAAGCCACGTCTTCTTGGCAAGGGAGAGCAGACACTTCCCTGTGCACCTACAAATAAATCAGTAAATCATTAAATGACTCATCGTGACAAACCCAGCACTTTGTCCCCTCTCCTCCCGAACTTCTTAATTTTGTTTTCTCTGGGGAGAGTAGTCTGGACTGTTTTGCCGCCTGTCAGATTTGCTTCCCATTCTACCTGCCAGAGCTTGGGTTTGGCTCCACGGGGTCGTTTGCAACTTCTTACCCCTGCGTCCTATAGTCTTTCTGTGCACATTTGTGGAGTGCCTGCTCTTTCTCACACTACAGTGGCATGGGGTGTGGCAGTTAGCGTCTGCTGTGAATTCATCAGAAATGGACTACAACGGAGAACACACAACTTTCACACGAAACACAAGACTTCCTTCTTAAACTGCAGCTGGGTTTAGGGTCCTTGCAGTAAATCATTGCTTGAGTTTGTGGCTTCAGTTTCCTGACCTTCATAAAAACAAAAGCAACACCACAGGTTCATTTAAGAGTTCCCTCTTCTTTGGCCTAGGAGAAAGGAGAGACCAGGAATAATAGCCAGCGAGGGGCTTCTCGGAGCTTCTCCACAAAGAGTCCCTCCCCCACCCAACCTGTGTTTGGTTTCCAGGAAGTGGGAGGGCGCTGTAGCCTGGTGGCCTGAGTCACTCTTCGCTCCTTCTGGACCTCCCTATCCTGCCTGGAAACATTTCTCATCTGAACCCAAAGCGCTGGTGCCCTGTAAGGTGAAACTGGCCAAGAAACTGTCACCTTCCTCTGTGGGCTGCTCTAGACCAGAGGCTGGCCAAAGGTCCCAGCGGGCAACACCGCCCGGGCTTTGCAGACAAAGGAGCGGACAGCTGGCTGGTTTCACTGATGGCAACTTGGAGGGACTGGGTCCTGTGGCCACTCCCTCCGCCCTTCCGGCTTTCCCGAGGTGGTTTTTAGTAACCCCTGCCCCCACCCCCAACCGGTTGAGGAACAGACAGTGATTTCTAACTCAGGTCAGGAGGACCCAGGAAGCAAATTTAGCTTACAGGAAACCGCTTCTGGTCCAGTCAGTCTGTCAGCAGCCTTCAGGCCATGCTGCCATCACTCCCTCCACATCTGGGGGTTTACAGACATGGCCCTTCTTCGGACACATCTACCAGCTTCCTAGTCTGCTTTAGGCATGGTCCCTATGCTCTCAGCCATGCCAGGACAGGATAGTCTGTGTTTATTTCTGACCTGTGAGAGTTGTCACGTGCGGTGGGCTTGTGTGAACCAGTGTGAAGGTGGGTGTGGATCTGTGTCTACTTGTGTGGATATGAGTGTGTGTCTGTGTGTGTGTGTGTGTGTGTGTGTGTAAAACCTGCCTGACTGGCAGGAGTGAATATATTCTAAAGGGACACCTATGATCCTCTTTGACTATCAGACTTCTGAAACAAATTACAGTTTCTCCAGGAGTCTCCAGATGGAAAAGGAAAAGGCTGAAGCCCCGGGGCTCCAGAGGAGGTGTCTGTTCACTGTGGGGCAGACTTGGAGCTGAGATAATGGTGGCCAGGGCTGGACTGCTTGGCTATGTAGCCCTGCCTTCTATTTAAACCTTACCCACTTGTCAGGACCCTGAGGAAGGGCTGTAGGGGTGGAAGAGGCTCACTGGATCTCTGTCCCTCTTCCCAGTGTGGCCACATGGAGTACATCTCCCTTTTCTGGTTTTCACTATTAATCTGGCTCTTTTAATTAAAGGCTTATGGAGGACTGGTGGCCTGAACCTGGTTTGCTGGGGCAGAGGCTGCGACCTTAAGTTCAGTCACATGTGTGTACCAATCTATTCCTGTATATATCAGGTTTTTTTTTTTTTTTTTAAAGTTTTTTTTATTTTATGTATGAGTGCTCTATCTGCGTGTACGAATTTATGCCAGAAGAGGGCGACAGATCCCACTATAGATGGTTGTGAGCCACCATATGGCTGCTGGGAATTGAACAGGACCTATGGAAGAGCAGCTAGTGCTATTTAGCTCTGAGCCATCTCTCCAGCCCCGTATGTATCAGTTTTCAAGAATGAATGTTCATGTCCACAAAGGTATGTGTGAAGGGATATCTGGACATGTATGTGGGCATTCGTAGTGGACACTTTTCACCTGCTTGTAGAGAGCATCAGAGAGCTATATTTAAAGTTTAGAATAAAAAGGTTTTCTAAAATTCAATATATTTTTTATTCAATCAGAAAAAGAGAGGTACAATATACATGACCATCAGTCAACCATACACTACTTTGTATTACACTGTAATGGACTCATGATCCAATTTAGGTCTCTATACAAGAATTAAGAAAAAAACACCTCAAGTATTTGAATAATCTTCCGTCAATTTTTATTAACTGGGTTAGGGGAAGGTTTTTTTTTTTTTTTTTTTTTTTTATCAGAGAACATCCTGAACACATTAGGAAATTACAGACAGGTGTGAGATAAGCGTCAGACAGAACAGATGAAGCGAACTCCTCAGGCATCTGAGAAACATTAATAATGAAATATTGCAGAGACAAATCTTTGTTAGGGGTACCGAACGCAAAGGGGAAAGGGGAGGTCTTGGCACCCCTTTGTGTCACAAAATAAACCTGCAACTTAATTTCATTTTGCCCTTAGTTTTTCTTTTAAAGTTGGTAATCCAGGCCCTTGTCCCTACACCTCAGAAATAATTGTTCCCCCAAATCATTGCAATCCCTCTCCAGCCAACCACTCCCTTCCCCGATAACTTTCAAGGGTCCTATTTGAAAACTCTTTATACCCCACATATTCCGTTCCAGAAAGTAGGCAGATGCCCACAGGGCCTGCCCAGCGTCCTCCTTCCTCCAAGATGAACAAATAGGTCTTCCCTTCCCCGTTCAGGCTTAGGGGATGAGTCGACATCTGCTACAAAGCAGAATATTCTTTTTCTCATTTTTTTTTTTTGCATTTTCCCTCTGCAACTTATTGGATAGTGCCATCTTTTCATAACTTAACACAAATGCCTTTATCTACCTCCTCCATCCCACGCCTGGCACTCACCAGCTCTCCTGGATTAACTAGTTAACCTGCTAACCCATTTTTACAGTTATATTGCCAGGAAAGACTGGACCAGAGACGTAAATAATACACCTCAATCTACAACAATTCAGGTTGAAGTTGTAGGCAGAATTTCATTGGCTGGCCAGGAAAAGGCAAATATATATATATATACAGAGTGAGTCTGGACGGGAGATGGAGTGGAGGAGGACTTGGTGGGAACTGAGTGGTTTGTTTACTTGGATTTTCCGACTGGTCCAATGGATACGGGGTCCGTCTGCACTTGAGCATCCAGCATCCTCTTTGGTCCCTGGAGAAAAACATAAAACAGTCCATAATAAAGCCAACAGCAGCAAGGAGAACTTACCACATACTTATTCCGAGCTAGGTAATGTGCTACTCAAATATGCCCTATTCGTGGGTAGATGTCCAGCTTCAGCATCTAGTGACATTGCTTTCTGGTTCTGTGAAATCTTAGACACATTATGATTTGATGTCTTTGCCTTTGCGATGAGAATATTTAAACATCTCAGAGGGTTGTTCCCAAGATAAAGTGGGCTCACACTGTGACACACTTAGAATAGTCCTGGGGTGTTCTAGCTCATTCTAGACACCTCATCTCTAGTCATTGTCAAGCAACTCATTCTTTCACTGTCTCACAAAATGGAGCTCTGATTTATTCCTCATCACTATCTGGAGTGATCTTACTATCTTTAATCTGGCATCTTCCTCCTCTGTGGATTCTGTCTGCTGCATCCTCAGGGCCACCCACGTTCCTGGCATGTGGAGGGTGCACCTTACTGCTGTCCTGGTGTGGCAGGTGGACACATGCAGGTGCTGTTATGACTGTACTACTGTACTTTCTGTCAAGTGTTACTTAGACACAGTCAAACTAGCCCTTCCTGCACACAGTTCCGTGGGCTTGCATTAGCACATGGTCATGTTAGCACCACCTGAATCAAATACATACCACCCTTGTCTCTGCCCATCTCCCAAATATTGGCTGTCCTAGAATGCGGTAATGTATTGTGTCCCCCAGTATACTGTGTCCCCTGATAAAATTTATCTGAGAGTCAGAGGAAAAAGCCAGCTACTATAGTAAACATAGAAGTCAGGCAATAGTAGGACACACCTTTAATCCTATCACTTGGGAGGCAGGGATCTGTCTGGATCTCTGTGAGTTCAAGGCCACACTAGGAACAGAGCTAGGCATGGTGATACAAGTCGGGAGGTGGTGGCACATGCCTTTAATCCCAGCACTAACCATAGAGGTCTGGAGGTCTGTACAGACAGACAGGAAGTGACAGAGCTGACAGGAAGAGGAAGTGATGTAGCTGGGCTGAGAGAGCAAATGAGGGAGCAGAACAGAAAGGCATATAGACGTGGGTAGACAGGAAGTAGGTCTCTTTGGAGACTGAGGTGTTGGTGAGGTGAGGTTAGCTTGTGGCGTTTCCTATTTCCCTGGTCTCTCAGGTTTTCACTCCTATATCTGGCTCCGTGTTTTTTTTTTTTTTTTTAATTTAATAAGATTGTCTAGCAATTCTTCTACACTAGAACTCACTATTTAGCCCAAGTTAGCCCTGGTTTCACAGCAGTCCTCCTGAGGGTTAGGGTTATAGGCTTGCACCATTGTGCCCATTTTCCAGGATTTCATACCAACGAGTAAGAGAATCCCTAGCCTTTGAACACAGTTTCTTTCCTGTCATACGTGAACTGAGATTTATACATGTCACATGGATTGGAGGCAGTAGTTACTGGTGGCTCTTTCTTCAGTATAAAGTAGAACCTTACAAAATAGGATCGTGCACAGAGCACATAAAGGTGTACAGAGCACAGTTTATTACTATAGTAGTAAGTTATATAAAGGGAATAGTGTGATATACTATACATAACATAGGATAGTATATTTTACATAATATATACATACTATTTGCTACATAGTCTAGTATAGGAAATATAACACAGTATAGTTTTTAATTGTGTGTGTGTGTGTGTGTGTGTGTGTGTGTGTGCGCGCACGCACGCACATGTGCATGCATGCTCACATGTGTATGGTGCACACGTGAAGGCCATGTGAAAGCCACAGGTTGATGCCAGGCATTTTCCCCAATTGCTCTCCACCTTATATACTGAGGCAGGGTCTCTCTCTTGGACCAAAACCACACTGATTTACTTAGTCTATAGCCATCTTCCTTCAGGGATCCTGTCTCTGCCTCCTTAAGTGCTGGGATTACACGATTGTGGCCACACCCTCTTGGTATTTACATGGGTCTTGGGAATACCAACGCTGATAATTTATGGGATGGTCAGAACAAATCTGACTGTCTTGGCCACTCTGCCTGAAACTGCAGTTGCAAAAGGAATTCTGTTCCCAGCAGTCTCAGCTGCTCCTTTGGTGAAGAAGTAACTCAAGCAAGCATTATCCCTGGCAGATTAAGGATGCAGGGGGCCATCAGCCTGAGGCTGGCTCTTTAAGTTCTTATGTCACAGAGTACAGTGTGACTGAGTGGCTAAACACACCAGAACCTAACAGAAGAGAGTATTTTGTATAGCAAATAGCTGGACTTCCAGTTAATCACAAATGGTCTAATTTGGCCAATCACAAGCAGGCAACATAGCATATCATACTTAAATAAGGTAAATGGTGCACTGCACCACTCTGGTGCTTCTTGTAGCCAATCAGTGATTGGCACAGCCATATCTGAATGGAATGGCAGAAGTCATAAAGCCAGCACAGCTGCTTAACAAAGATCCGGCAAAGCTGAGCCACATGATGGCTGCCATGCCACCTTTGGTTTTCATCTCCACCTCTTACACACTTGGGGCACTTTTAATAGTTGTACAATTTGGGGATATTGGGTTGATGGAAAATTCCTTATGAATCATTTATGCTTCTCCCAGGAATGCTGCTTCTAAGCTTACCCAGGAAAGTCCTGAACATACTAACCCCTCCCCACTTTGAGGGAGATATCCTTATCTACTTGAAGGTCTTCCTTATGCCTTGGAGATGGTGACACATAAAGAAGAAGCCAGAGGTCTTTTCATGAGGCTATGAGACATTCTTGAAACATCTGTCCCTCTACTTACACTGGAACAAGATATTCAAAACAAAGTAAATTCAAAAAGGTCAACAAGATTCGGTGGGCTAGAGGAATTGTCCACAGTTCAGATTACAAGGCTGTTCCCACTGTACACTCAGACAATTATGTGGCATACAACTCTGCCCTACATAAAGACATATCGATAAGTAAAGTGTGGAGTGGAAAGATGATAAAAGTATGAGGTGTTAGGACCTCCCTCTCTTAGAAGTTAGCTCATGAAGAGCCACTATAATGTCATATGACCAAGGAACAACGGAATGCCAGGATTAGACATATAGACCAATTCTATAAAGATATAAATGTGAACATTGTATTATGCCAGAATTTGAATAATAACTGCAGCAGTTTGGCCTGAGGATTTTTCCTGGGCACTCTGACCACTAAGAGTTAATAATACACTGCTTGGGACATGGTAAAATGCCCAGGGTGGTTGAAGATTTTGTTTTGGTCTAATGTCCTTGAAGCAACCAAAGCAACCAGCTTGAGCATAGACTGTCATATGCCTCTAGATTCTCAAAAATTGGGTTATGGGGTTAATGAGTAAGAATGATAAATCTGTTTATTAATAATGTCAAAACTTGAGGGAAAATGATTGGAAATGATAATTCTGTTCTGTCATAGTTTATTAATGATGACTAAAAGATGAGCAAAAGGAAGTGAAACACATGTCCAAAAACAAAAATGATATGATCTATGTTTTGGAACATCATGAATGTATCCCTGCTAACTAAATTCTGTATAAATAAAGAAACACTCTGGCTGCTAGTCAGTCAGGCTGCAAGATTCTTCCAACCACCATGGCCTGGCTCACTTCTTTTTCCTGTTGACTCCTTACATCCTCTGTAGGACCCATCCACCGCCAGGGAATGGCTCCCGGCAAGTGATTACTTTGTCCAGCCTGTAAGCTGGTGGCTGGTAGGGCTGAGCTGGGCTCTAGGATCCTCTTTTGATTCAGAGTTCTGTCCAATCCACAAATGGTCCCTTCCTCAAATACTCCACATTAAATATGTTGACTTTAGGGAAGAGGGAGCATCAATTGACTTAGATTGGGCAGTAGGCAAGTTTATGGGGGCATTTTATTGATTGATGACTTCAGTGGGAGGACTGAGCTCACTGTGGGCAGTGCCATCC
Source organism: Peromyscus aztecus (assembly GCA_902168405.1). Lineage (NCBI taxonomy): Eukaryota > Metazoa > Chordata > Mammalia > Rodentia > Cricetidae > Peromyscus > Peromyscus aztecus. The sequence goes on along the minus strand of CABHPQ010162835.1, from coordinate 35,383 downwards.
CCTAGGCAGGCAGTCCCGAGGTTGTGTAAGAAAGCTGGCTGAGCCAGCCATGGGGAGCAAGTCATTAAGTAGCACTCCTCCATTGTCTCTGCTTCAGTTCCTGCCTTCAGGTTCCTGCCCCGATTTCCCTCCTTGATGGACTGTAAACTGTAAGCTGAAATAAACCTTTTCCTCCCCAAGTTGCTTTTGGTTGTGGTATTTATCACAGCAATAGAAAGCAAATTGAGGGCTGGGTGGTGGCGCACGCCTTTGATCCCAGCACTTGGGAGGCAGAGCCAGGCAGATCTCTGTGAGTTAGAGGCCAGCCTGCTCTACAGAGCGAGAGCCAGGACAGGCACCAAAACTACACAGAGAAACCCTGTCTCGAAAAACCGGAAAAAAAAAAAGCAAAGTGCAGCTTGACCTAAATTTTACAACAGGGGAAACTGAGGCACTGAGGGGTTGAATAGCTCAGCTAAGGACACACAGCTAGGAGGTAGCCAGAGCAGGACTGCAGACAAGCTGGGTGGAGTGTCTTGGGAGCATAGGCCTTTGGTCTCACTCTCTCCTACCATCCCCAATGCTATTTAGATCTTCCTGTCCCTGCCGCCTGGCATCCTCATCCTTCCTGTCCCTAACCTCAAGCCTACACTTTGGAGATTAATACCTCATCCCTTAGCTAAGAACCAAGAAAGACGACCCCATCCACTTACCAGCCCCTTCAGGAAGCCCCCGAGGGACTGTCGCCGCTTCTCCGACCTCTTTTGGGTCTTGTCCACATGCTGCGGTGAGTTTGCCTCCACCACGGGCTGTTGCACGCACTGCACGGGTTCTCTGGCTTCCTGTTTGCTGCTCTTCTGCTTGTTGGTCTCAGTCACAGACTTCTTGTCCACCGACTTCTTCTCCTTCGAGGAGGTCTCCTTGCTTTTCTGGGCTGTTGGCGCAGGCTCCGGCTCTGGGGGCGAGGGCGTCTTCTCCGTGGAGTTCGACGTCTACAGTAATTCCAAACAAAGCCCCTGTTTAGTGTCTGAAAGACGATTCTTAATAGCAGAAGGGTAAATGTGTTAAACGGAGATGTTCAGATGATGGAAATGAGTTTGGGTAAAATGTGGGGAAAAAAATAAATCATCAAGGTCATGCATAACAGGGGGCATTTATTTATGTATTTATTTTTGTAATAATCCATTATTCATTTATGCATTCCATGTAAGGACTCTTTCTCTTTGTCAGACTACATAAATGACTTTGGCTGAGCCACTTTACTCCACAGAACCTCAAATTCCCCACCTGTAAGCTGGGGTAGTAATAACAGCTACCCCATGCAATCTAGGCAAACTAATTCTACCCCAGGAGAATAGCGTGTGACCTAGGCCTGGCCAGTCACAACAGTGTATGTGATGGAACATGTACAGCTTTGATTGGTTCAGGATAAGCTAGAGACAGCTCTGATTGGTTCAGGATAGTGAAGACAGAGGCTGATCTGATATTAGAGCTTTGCTAGGAAAATCAAGAGGTCTGGCTTTACTCCACTGGATTTGAAGCTATGAAAATACAAGCCTGAGCCTTTGTGAGTTCATTTCAAGAGAAAAAATATCTCCAGATAGGAAGTCAACACAGAGAAAAGCAGAGCCGAGAACACGCGAATGAAATAAGTACGGGTGTCAGCATATGTGACCGTGGATCCAGCATTCCTGAAGCCCTTTCATGAACAGGGCAGTGTTGAGAGGGTGTCCCATAATTAGCCCAAGTGACATTTCTTGAGAGTGCACATTTTGAAATTCATAATTACATATGCCTTATATTTTTATGTGAAGCTGCCCCTTTATTTCATGAAATGGTAGTTTAAAAAAACCTAGATGGTTATTTTTAGTTTCGAATGGGCATCTTTCAATGCCAAAATGAGATACCCTACATGGTACCTACAATGTAGAGACTGTAAAAACCCCAGTCCTAGAAGATTCTGGGAAAACTGTAGCTACACAGAGGAAAAAAAAAATCTGTCAGGAAGTTGAAATCTTTTTCTCATCATATTTTTTTACCTCAACTGACTACCAGTATAGACAAAAGAAAATCAGAAAAGAGGGAGACCAAACAACCCCAGAGAAATCCTTCTCCTCAGCGGTGATTGAACAGGGTCCCAAGCAAGCTCTCTCGTGTTAGACAGACACAGGTCTCAGCAACTCCAGCTTTGGTGCAGGGAGGCAAACGAGAGTAGCAAGAGAAATTTGATGAACTCAGTGTCACGTGCACCATCCAATCGGCTAGTGGCTGCTCACATCCTAGCTGGGAGACATCATGTCTTTACATGGCCAGCACAGGCCTCAAACCTGTGATCCTCCTGCCTCTGCCTCCCAAATGCTGGTGGTCCCATGCCCCCATAAGAGGCTTCTGAGACCTTGGCAGTGAACTCTTGTGAAATGTAATCCGTATCAACTTTGAAAGTTACACCAAACAGTAGAAGTATAACTACTACCCCATGGGCCACATTTGACCCCTTAATTCAGGTCTACAAACACTGGTTCATGAAGTCCTGTCATGTACCCAGGCAGGAAGTCCCACAGCAGAGCCGTTGCGTTGACCAAGAATAAAAGCTGGTGTTTTGCATCAGTGAACCCAGCACAGCTCTGAGAAAGAAGCCAGAAGCTGAGCAGATAGGCCGCTCTGAGTCTGAGCTCACTGAGACTGCAGCTCTCGGGAAGTAGATGTCCTTAAAGGTAGCCAACACCCTTCAAATTATTCTGCAGCCACCTGTACCTAATCCTGCCATTTCCCAGCAGACAAAGCTGTAGCAAGTGATAAGACATGGAGGTGAATTCCTGAGTAGCACAGGAAGCCCAGAGCAACTGTCTCCTCCAGGTGAAGGCGACTCCTGCCACGATGCTCCTTGGGAAGGCTGGGAACCTGCAATGCTCTGCAAACCCCTGAATTTCCACGAATTGTGTGGAAGATATCAGAATCAAGCAGTGACGCAAATCCTTACAGTGGAGTCAGAGACCTGGCTTGAGTATAATTCTATCATGTCCTTGCTGTGTGACTAGGCATCGAGAGGCTCTCCCTGTCCTTGTCTGTGTCATGTCACCTGAGGGTCAAATGGCCACATCTGGCCCATGTGGAATGCCAAATGCTGGGTAGTGATCATCTTGGGTTTTCTTAGAGGGAGGTGGTTCCAAGACACAGAACTGACAGCTTGATGTTCAGGAAAGTCCCCAGCCTACAGGCTAACAGAAGAGCTGGTCACCCTCGTAACCTTGCCCGAAGTTCCTCTTTTTAAGAAACTGTGAGGCTCTGAGTGCACTGTGCAGATGAGGCACTGGGAAATAATGACGCACGGTGACACACTAGTGACCCACTGCTCACACTGCCCAGGTGCAGGGACTCCCCCTCCCTTCTCGGGAAAAATTCCATCTGGGAACTGAGCCTTTCCTTGTTCCTTCTGCCCACATATATAGAAGTTTTCTAATTATTAGTAGAAATAGCAACTCTAGACTGTATTCTGAATTATGCTGTAGATTCATGTGATATGAGTATTGGATGGCCATTCCCTACCAACAGTTTAATAATAATGACAAATAGCACCTACATTTGGCTGGATCATGCAACCCCAATTCATATGCTGAAAATGATTCCCTTTTGTGGTTGCATTTGGAGTAAAGTAATAATTCAATGTGAAATGAGGTTGTACTGATGGGGCTCTGATTCCAAAGGTTTAGCGTCATTATAGGAAGAGACACTAGGGGGCACTCTTCTCCCCTGGCTCCTCCTCTCCTCTATGTCCCCTGCAAGGCAGAAGGCAGCCATTTGCAAGCAAGGGAGAGAACCTTCACTAGAGACAGAACCATAGCAATACTTTGATTTTAGCCTTTCCAGCAACAGAAATGAGGGAAAAGCCATGTCTGTGGTTTAAGCCACTCAGCGTATGGTGTTTTGTTATGGCAGCCTCTGCTGATATAAAACAGTTCATTGAGCCTTCCAGGCCAGGAATGTTCTCAGTCCTTTCCTGGTACTGAGTCATCTAGGTAGGATGCCCTATAACGTCTACTTCCCCTGCATCCACAAGGTGTGGAAACTGAGGCACTGGGAGATTAGTAATCTGCCAAAACACCTATAGCAAAAACTCCGCAAAAAAACAGAAAACAAAAAGACCCTGGTCAGTTGAATCTAAAATCCAGGCTTTTAAGCACTTCTTCATATTATTAAAATTACTAGGAAAATATTTAATATATTTTTAATTTTTTAAAAAATTTTATGTGCATTGATATTTTGCCTGCATGTATGTCTCTGTGAGGGTGTTGGATCCACTGGAACTAGAGTTCAGACACTTTTTTGAGCTGCCATGTTGGTGCTGGGAATTGATCCCAGGTCCTCTGGAAGAGCAGCCAGTGCTCTTAACTGTTGAACCATCTTTCCAGCCCCAGTATTTGATATTTTTATAGAGGTATTCATTTAAAATTTAAAAAGTGCCCGATTACAAACTAGAGGACCTTTAGATGACGTTGAACACCTAATTTTCTTCCCTCTGGCTCTCAAGTGCTGGGATTGAGGCATGTGCTACCACGTCTGGTCTCACGAAGTGCTGGGATGGCATCGGGGCTTTGTGTATGTCAGGCAGGCTTTCTACTAAGCGAGCTACATCCCCAGCCCAATGATCCCATTTTTAAAAGAAAGATTCCATGCAGATATAAAATATTCTGTTAAGAACAAAGCAGCTAAGTCAGTGAGCATCACTCATCTGCTTCAGGATAGTTCCTACTGTGTGCCAGACACCACACACAGCAATAGAAAAATGGAAACACCTGCTTGCTCCAGACATGGGCAAGGCAGGAGAGACACACAGGAGAATCATTACAGTATCTTGAAGTGAACAAATAAGATGGCGGTGATGACCGCAGGGCATAGCATCTCTGAGGAGGTGACATTTCTGCTAAAACTTGAAGGCTGGGAAGGAATTTCCCATAGGAAGAGAGAAGAGGAGTTTCGACAAAGCTGAAGACTAGTTTATACCATGTCTGCAGAGCCCAACAGTGTTGGGTATACAGTGGGCGCTTAATCGGGAAACACTGCATAAATGACTGAGAACTGCACTGAAAATGAGCCTGGAGAAAAGCGAGAAGGCATCAGCTAAACCCACCACCAGACTGAGTTCAAGGTCACTTACTTGGCAACTGGAGTCTTTCCCATTACTTTCTTCTGAGCGGGTGATCCCTCCATCCCCTTTCACTGACTACAAATAACAAACAGACAGTGTCCTTTCAGTGACCGCAACACAGCAACAAGGGACAGATGCATGCACTCCCCAAACCGATGACCCCCGTCATTTATTCTTGAGATTTAGGATCAAGACCCTAGAAGAGCAACTAGGAAGGACCGCTCATAGAGATGTGGAGTCCGACAGAACTCAAGGGCTAGCTTCCCAAAGGAGCAGCCAAAGTCCCAAGCCCCCAGGGTTATGTCATTCTGGGATGAGTAGATCACGAGGAAAGTGCCAGTGTTGAGGCTGGCTCTGGTGGGCACACCTGGGGTTGCAGAACATGGTCCTCTGGGCAGAACAGCCACTGCCATGGAGCAACTGTGACTGCTACAAGAGACCCTCCAAATCAGGCCTGTTGACTGCCCCTCATAGAAAGGGGGGAATCATTAGGCCTTCACCTGAGATTCTAGCCACTCTTTCCTACCCCGCCCCCCAGTTGTTTGTGGTTTCAGGAAGTACTAGGGCATACAGCATGTGGAAGGCTAACTGGAGGAGAAGGGTGTGGCTCCATCTAGCTAGCTATAAGGAAGTCATTATCCATGCTGGGGTGAGACCTTTCAGTGCAGCAGCTGCTTTGGGGTCATCCAGGCTCCTATAAGTCACCCCTGACTCATGCTCTGGAAGAAAACCCAATAAACTCATTGGTTTACCATGGAGACCTTGGTGGAGTTGGTACTTTGCTCAGTCACTGGCCCCCTAGCTGGGGTGAATAGACATCTGTTCCTGCCTCCCCAGGAAAATGCAATGTAATCCCTCCACTTATGGGCTGAGGCAGCAGGACCACAAGATAGCCTGGGCTAAATGAGATCCTTTTTGAGAAGGGGAAGGAGGAGAAGAAAGCAGTGTTGGAAGGAGGTGATTAAATGTGACAGAATGAGCAACTGGGCATTGTAGCCTTCCATTGGGACCAGCTGGTGCTAACTGCTATTTTCATCCAGTGGCGTGCTGAGGGTTAGTGAGCATTCCATGCTCCATCCTTTAGCGCCCCCTAGAGCCAGTGGTTTTCTTGACAGGGCTGCATCTAGTTGACTGCATCTTTGATTCCTTCAACCAGGTGAGCTGAATGGACTAGTATTTCCAAATGTGTGGCCACAGGGGCATCAGACTCACCTGGGGACTTGTTAGAGCGATGCAAATTCTTCGCACCTGCTTAGGTGTAGATCTGCTGAATCAAACTTTGGGGGCTAGGGCTCGGCCATCTGTGTTTAACAAGCCCCTCAGGGGATTCTGAGCACATTAATGCCCGAGCTGGCCACAGTCACACTCAGACTTAACCTGAGCTCCGTAGCTTTAGCTGTGCATACAGTAATGCCCAGTGCTTGACGCCATCAAATGCCCACTGGGTGTGATGATGAGCGCTCGGGTCTCATCCACAACACCAACTCAGGTCGAATCTTGGAATAGCTTTTTATTACTTTGCATCACCTCTCCCAGCTGTGCAAGAAGTGGGGCAGAAGCAGTGTGGGGTGAAAAGGAGATGCTCACCCTCACTGTTATCAACTGGGCTGTTAGCAGATGGCGTGCACTCACAAGGCCCAGCCAAGAACAGTTAATCCTAAGAACGTTAGAGCAGGCAGGGAGCTGGCTCCACACCTTCTTGAAAGCAGCGGGTGTGAGCAGAGTTCAGACCCCGGGAAGCTGGGTGGGCATGGTGACCATTTAGAATTTCAGTGCACGGGAAGAAGAAATAGGATTCCTGGAGGATCGGGCTAGCTAGGCTAGTCATTTCTGACAGCACCTGGTTCAACCAAGAGACTCTGCCTTAACATAAGGAAGACTCCCAGCACCAGCCTCAGGCGCACACACACACATGTCATGCACACCCCCACACATGTGTACCCATATACAGGCAAACGTGCATTTAAGCACACATACCATACATGCATGAGGAAAGAAAACTGTGCTGGTATTCAAATGCATTTTGACTGATTAGTGTGATCTGCTTCAGTTGTCTGAGATGTGATGCTCAAGGTTTCGGAGAAGAGCACAAGGCTAGCGTTGAGTGGGGAGCTAACTGAGAGCAGGCACTGTGCCTGAAGAAAAAACTGTGCATGCTTTATTTACCACAGCAGAACCTTAATGGGGGGAATCGTTATTTTTCTCATTTTAAGAGCAAACAAAATGAAAGCTCAGAGATACGAGGCTGGGCTGTGGACCTAGCTGGTTAGAGACGCACGCTGTGACAGCGGGCAGTGAGTCCAGGCTCCATATTCTAAGCCACCTCTGCTTTCTACCTCCCCAAGGAAGAGCAGGCACCACACCGTCAACTAGCGATGGTTGAACATTTACTTGAAATTAGAATATTTGAATTAGATAAATTGAAATTAGATTAAGCAAAATAATGTGGGCTTGGAGAAGCTAGAGACCAATGAACCTGAAGTACGGATGTTTGGGGGACATGCCCATTATCAAGGTGGACCCTGAACTTCTTAAATACTACTTGGTGTTGCTCTCCAAACAACAGAAACACTGACTAGCACCATCAATAGTTTGAGCAGAGTGTGGGGATCCCTAAATTCCTAAACCACGTCTCCAGAGTATCCCAAGTACAGGCACACCCTTGATGTGTGTTTCTTGATTTGTTAGGAATGGAGGATGGGGTGCTGCCAAGCTCTATGAACTTCCTTTTGTTTTGTTTTGTTTTGTTTTGTTTTTGTTTTTTGAGACAGCATCTGCTACATTGCCCAGGCAAGCCTTGAACTTGTCATCTTTCTGCCCCAGCCTTCCGAGTAACTGGGATTTACCGGCATGCACCACTGTGGTGGTTTGGATGAGAAAGACCCCTATAAGCTCATATTTGAATGCTTAGTCCCTAGGGAGTGGACCTGTTTGAGAAAGATTAGAAGGATTTGGGGGTGTGGCCTAGTTGGAGGAAGCGCGTCACTGAAGATGGGCACTGAGGTGTCAAAACCCAATGCTAGGCCCAGTGTCTCTCTCTCTGTCTCTTCCTGCTGCCTGGATCAGAATGTAGCTCTCAGCTACTTCTCCAGCACCATGCCTGCCTGTGTGCCACCAAGCTCCCCACCATGATGATTATAGACTGATCTTCTAAGACTGTAAGCAAGCCCCCAATTTCAATGCTTCCTTTATGAGAGTTGCCTTGGCCATGGTGTCTCTTCACAGCAGTAGAACTGTGGCTGAGACAGTCACTGTTCCAGACTTCCATGCACTCCTCTCAGAGAACTCGTTGTGAGATACACCAAGGATCAGTGTGTTCTCGGCGGAATTTAAGTCCTGGGGCACGGAGAGTGGCTCTTCCTTCCTCTCGGTCTCCTGTGCTGTTCTAAGAGGCTCAGTCTTGCCTGAGAGCATCGAGGAAAGGGAACCGACTCCTTTGGTGATTGCTGGCAGCCCTCCTTACCATCTGCTAACATTCTGACACTTTGTGATCTCACTGGGCCCCCTGGGTTCAGTAGAAGGAGCCCCTTCTACTGACTGGCACTCCAGAGTGGCCTTCAGAATATGGCTTCTGTCCACCTCAGTTAGCCCCTGGGGGACTGTGCATGTTTGTCTGTGTGGTTGAGTGGGGAGGTGTTCTTGTGTGGCAGTGTGCACGTGGAAGCCACAGGTCAACACTGAGTGATGTTCCCCTGGAAGTACCCACCTGTTATTTTTGAAACAGAGTCTCACTGAGCCTGGGACTCATCAATAGCTAGGCTGGCTGACCAGCGAACCCCGGAGAGCTACCTGTTTCTGCTTCCTTGGTGCTGGGATTACAAACTATCATACCTGGCCTGAGGGTGAAATTTAGATCCTCATACTTGGAAATCAAACAGTTTACCAAACAAGCCACCTAGCCCCTCCCAGGGGAATGTTGAGTTGTAAAATACAAACACGTGTGGTGGGTTGAGTGAGAGCGTTTCCTGTAGGCTCCGGCCTTTGAGCACTTGGTCCCCAGTGGGTGACACAGTTTGGGGGAGGCTTGGGAAGTGTGGGCTGTGGAGGAAGTGTGTCGCGGGACACAGCCTTGGAGAGTTTAAAGGCTCTCACCATTGCTATTTCTCTGCTTCCTCCTTTCGGTTCAAAACATGAACTCAGCTTCCGGCTCCAACCACCATCAACCCTCTGCTCTAAGTTGCTTTGGCCATGATGTTTCATCACAGCAATAGAAAGGTAATCAATATAACATGCATGAACAACAGAGCTTTTAAGCAAAAAACAAAAACAAAACAAAACAAAAAACCCCAAAACAACAACAATGATCCTTCCACAACCTCTTGACAATAAAGTTCTTTTGTATTCCAAGACAGTGCTGTTGAACTTGACATTCCTTTTTTTAAGATGTGTTCCATAGATGCTTTTCCAGTTCAAGGGCTGGGATGGGCAGGCTTTCTTTCCCTCCGTCTCTTTGATAGTCTTGGAGGAGAATTGGGTCAGCTCAGTACCATGCTGTGTTGGCAGTGTGAGAACGGACCTCCGGGATCTCAGGAAGATCACTACCATTCCCATCCTCCTTAAGGAAAAATGGGAGCAAGTCTCTCAAGCCTTCCAATGTCTTTTTTTCTGTTTGTTTTGAAGCCCAAGAAGCTGTGTGTATGCCAAACTAACTGACTTCTGGTGTTAAAGATGTCTTTAAGTTCATCTGAGGTCACTTCCTTAATCACGCCTATCATGCATACCAACGCCTCCCACCTGCCCTCCCTCAGAACCTAACTAGGCAGAGTCCTCTTTCAGTGACAACTCAGATAATCCATGTTGGGTTCTGCCATCCAAACAACCGTGACCACTGAGACTTTATTTTTTCCAGTTGTCAAAAATAACAAAGTTACGGTCTGAGGATACTAAAATTCTTTCAGGAATGATTTAGTGTCATGTAGAAAAGTTTAGAGGCTCAGAAGCAATTTCTGAAATTTTCCTACTCCCTGCCAAGCACCTTGTTTCCCCATGGTTTTATTCATGAGACTCAAAGGTGAGGCATCTCAGGACTTCAGCCTGTAGTTTAGAGACAGAATCTAGTCCTGGTGCCTGAGCCTTGCATGTTAATGGTCCCATGTGGTTGATATATTGAGCACTCCAATAAACTTATCTGGGGGTCAGAGAACAGAACAGCCATAATATTAAACATAGAGGTTAGGGAGTGGTAGCACACACCTTTAATCCTAGCATTCCAGAGGCAGAGATCCATCTGGATCTCTGTGAGTTCAAAGCCACACTGGAAACAGCCAGGCATGGTAACTCACGCCTTTGATCCCAGGAAGTGATGGCAGAAAGCAATAAGGTATATAAGGAGTGAGGACCAGAAACTTAGAGCTGGTTAAGCTTTCAGGCTTTCGAGAAGCAGTTCAGCTGAGATCCATTTAGAGGCTTCCAGTCTGAGGAAACAGGATCAGCTGAGGAACTGGCAAGGTGAGGTTAGCTGTGGCTTGTTCTGTTTCTCTGATCTTCCAGCATTCACCCCAATACCTGTACCTGGGTTTTTTTTTTATTAATAAGAACTTTTAAAATTCGTGCTACAGTCCCAATTTTTATTGCTTGCAAGTTGCCATGCATGTTGATAGCTTAATACCCTGAGGAATATTGGAGCTGTTTCTAACATGGGGCACTCAGATGGCCAACATTTGAGCAGCAACATTTGGTGGTCAGTTCACATTGTTTGGAAAGGAATGCACATGGATTTTGACCCTTCAGCCAAAACTGACAGTTAAAAAAAGTGGGATGGGTGTGGTGGCTCAAGCCTTTAATCCCAGCACTGGGGAGGCAAGGGCATGGTGGATGCATTAGTCAAGGTTCTCTAGAGTAACAGAATTTATAGAATGAATCTCTCAATGTGTGTGTGTGTGTGTGTGTGTGTGTGTGTGTGTGTGTGTGTGTGTGTG
>CABHPQ010162835.1:0-24330 GCA_902168405.1 Peromyscus aztecus | reverse complement strand
GTGTGTGTGTGTGTGTGTGTGTGTGTGTGTGTGTGTGTGTGTGTGTGAATTTATTGGAATGACTTACATACAAGCTGCAGTTCAGCTAATCCAACAACAGCTGGTTGGGAACAGAAAATCCAAGAATCTAGTAGTTTCTTAGTCTACTAGGCTGGATTTCTCAGTGGGTCTTCAGTATACACTGGGATCCCAAAGAAGTAGGCGCTAAAGCCATTGAAGGAATGGACTTGTTAGCAAGGCAAGGAAGGGCAAGCAGGCAAAGAGCAAAGCTTCCTTCTTCCATGTCCTTGTATAGACTTCCAGCAGAAGGTGTGGCCCAGATTCAAGTTGTATCTTTCTGCCTCAAGATCAAAATCAAAGCTGTGCATCTTCCTATCTCAAAGGTCTGGACTAGAAGTGGATGCACCCAAGCAAAAATAATCTCTCACAGGTGTGCCCTCCATTTCTGGATTATAGTTCATTCAAGATGTAGGTCAAGTTGACAAGCAAGACTAGCCATCATAGTGGATCTCTGTGAGTTCAAGGCCAGCCTGATCTACATAGTGAGATGTATAGTCCAAGACAACCAAGGCTACATGGAGATACCTTATCTCAAAACAAAATAAACAAAACACTACCTCCAAGCCAAAGAAGAAATAGGGTGATTATTTATTTATCTTTTTTGTGGGGGATACAGGGTTTCATGTAGCCCAGTTTAGCCTCAAACTTAATATGTACCCAAGGGTGACCTTGAACTTCTGATCCTCCTGCCTCCTGGACCTGACCTGAATGCTGGGATTACAGAAGTGGGTCACCACTCTCAGTTTGGAGGTAAAATTTTAACAAAGTGTGAGAGTATTAGCAATAATGTTTCCTAACTCAACCATATTAATTTGGATCCAAGGAAATGGATCTTCATTAAATGTCCAGGTCCACAGAGGTAATACATCACAGTTTTCTGCTTCACTGAGGTGTTCGTTTGAAGTAGGACTGTGTTAGTCATATAAATGATCTATCCGAAGTAACTTTCACTGCAAGAACAGATATACTCAAGAACCCTATAGCCAAGCTTAACATAAGCCAAGTGTTAATTCTCCTCTTTTGCCTTGTAATTTTAAGACCAGTAGCCCAACATATAAAAACAATGTCTACAGAGAAAACCTTAATAAGAGAACCCCTAGCGAGGGCCCAGCATCATACTACCTCCACAAACTCCAGAAACCAATGGCCACACAGGAAGTAGCAATAACGCCCGGGTCAAAGGGCAGCTTCAGAAACAACAGAAATGGAATAAAAGAGAACACTTGACTTGGGACTCCAAGTCTGCTCCAGGGTTTGGGTGAATTGTTCAGACCAGGCTCTCCTGATGACCACTTGGAAGAAGTAAGCTGGTTTGACTTTTTAAAATATTTATTCTATTTTTCCTTATTTATTTGTGTGTGTAGGGGTGTGTGTGTGTGTGTGTGTGTGTGTGTGTAGGTGTCTGCAGAAGCCAGAAGAAGGCTTCAGAGCCCCTGGGATGTGAGCTGCCTGACATTCGTGCTGGGAACCAACCTGATGTCCTAAGTGCTCTGAACCACTGAGCCATAGCTTCACCACCTCATTATGAATGTTTTAATACTCAAAGGGGAATTTGAGATCCAGAACTTTGGCCTAAAGACTCCTGTATTTTGTTTTATAATTTCCTTTTCAAACCATCTTCCTTTCCCCTGATAATACTAATTTTTGATTTTATTAGCCTATTAGAGTGAATGTGACCAACAGAAAACTAGGTTTCTTGGCTGTTCCCTCATTTGGGCCTTTAGCTGCCCCCTAGTAAACCTCAAAGTCTTTTTCTCAGTCTGAGAATGTCACACCAATCAAGATCTTCTTATAAAATCAGTGGGCCAGAGAAAGGCTCCGAAGGAGGAGTAAACGGAATAATGTAGTTGAAACCAGTGTGGAGGAAAAGCGGGCTTTCCAAAAGCAGCCTGGTATTATACTGACAGGTCAGACATCTGAAATCTCCATACTTGTATCTCCCGCCTACCTGGTGACTAGGTACATGAACACAGCCCTCTGCCCACTCACACTATAAAAATATACTACATCTCAGTCACTTTCCTGACATCAGCGATTAGTATGTATAAGAATCTGTTTCTCCCTTCTGATGGGCTGATGTCTTAGACGTACCTTGCAATTATTTTGGAGTCCTGTAGGAGCCTGTGGGAGTTGGGTGGTTTAGTCCAACTATCTGTGTAGAATGTTATGTTAGGATTTATATTACTCTACTTTCTTTTACCTGAAATTGAGTCACACTAGAAATGAAGATCTTCCAATTTGTGAGAGGTTCTTTTCTGGGAAGAAAATGATTTCTTAAGAAATGAACTAGGCCAAGTGGGGCACGGAGGTGCACATCTGTAATCACAGCACTTGGTAAGCTGAGACAGGAGGATTGCCATGAGTTTGAGGCTAGTTTGGGCCACATTGTGAATTTCAAGCATTATAGTAAAAGCTTGTCTCAAGAAGCCAAAGAAACAGGTTAAAGAAGAGCAATGAAATGAATAGTTCAGTGCATTTCTTTGAAAAAAAAAAGTATTCAACAAAGAACTCCTTTACCACAAAACATGAAATGCATCAGCAGAAAGGAAGAGACACGAGACAGAGGCTGGCAGTCAACTCTCTGGCTGCTGAAGTTGGATACACACAAGAGGTTTTGCTATTGGGTTTTCCATTAAATCAATCATTGTAAATAAAATTATAATTTCCTAATTACCTAAAAGTGTGTTTGAAGTATTCAGTTATTTGGCTTTAAAAGATTGCCCTAACCCTTAGTAGTAGGTTACAGGTCTTGTCTATTTTCAATCCCTTCTGGCAAGCTCTGGGCCTTGATCCCCTGTAGAAATCCAAAGATTTTAAGTCAATTTAGAGGCCATGAATATACTACAAAAAAAAAAAAAGTTTCCTAGAAGTAATCACGGGGTCCACCTTCCAGGGATCTCCCCAGCAGGGACATTAATACACACACATAAAAGTGAGTGTAAAGTCCCAGGCACTGCTCAGTGGGTAAAGGTGCCTGCCACCCAGTTTGACAACCTGGGTTTGAGTCCTAGGACCCACAGGATGGAAGGAGAGAACTGACTTCTACAAATTGCCTTCTGACCTCCACATACATGCATCATCCCCAGCATACAAAATAAATGAATGTAAAAACAATTTTTTTTTGAGTGCATGGATATCCTTCATGCAGGCAAAAGAAGGGATCAAGACTGTGTGGAGATACTGGAGCCTACTCACTGAGTGCGAGCAGAGTTAAAAATGGAGGTCTTTCCCCCTTCTCTGGGTTTTATTCCCTGAGGGGATGGAACTCCTGATGCTAACTGTTTTCTGCCCAGTGCCAGCTCGTCACTGTACACTCGGTGATTTGTTGTTGGCCAGCGAATGACTAACATGGAAAAGCTGGACTCAGTCATCATCATCAACAGAGTAATGGCTGCTCTGAGGTGACAAGTCCATTCACTATAAGTAAAGGAAGCCATGAAAACAGTGAGGTGCAACTGTCTCAGGGCTGTGAACTCTAATACCCACAGGGACAGGGATGTGACTGGAGTTGGCTGGAGTGACGGCAGGGAGTTGTGGGGAATGTTGTTAAGGCTAGAAAACCTGGTCTTATGAATCAGAATGGATCACAATGCCGATAGCATGCTTTAAGGAAAACAAAACAGAAAGACAATACGATGTCAGGAGTTTTGTGGGTGGTGGTGTGAACACAACCATCACTGAAGCTTTAGACTGGGTTTAAACAAAAAGAAGAGTTCAAGTTTGCAGATGATGAGAGCAATGAACATATGGGTCACTAAGGGTCACCTGGGGAGGTGACCCATCCTTGGACAGCCAGCCCCAAAGGCCTCCCCTGCCTCCAGTTTTTACCAACCATTCGGATGACCGGATCTTGCTGCAAGAAAACAGTGTCTAGCAGACAGCATCGAGGGATAAAGACACACGGTCTGAACCTCTCCCAGCTCAAGGCTTTGCTGGAGATGGACTCTGGCTTCATTTCAATGTTTAGTTTGTAATTCCTTGTCTTTTTCTCCCCTTTGCAGTGAAGCTAGCCACACTGGTGATTTGGAAGAGGTGCTAATTCTATTTGCTGATTCTTCTGTTTCCCCACCCTATCCAGAAACAAGAAAGCTGACCCCCTTTCATAGCATGATGAAGAATTTGGGAATCCCATTTATTATTTAGATCAGTCACCAGAAATGGGCCAAATATGTTTACTGGTGTCATGTGAAAACAAGTGTAAACGTCTCAGTTTTTTTTCCCCCCAAAATCGTTATTTATTTACTTTGTGTGTGTAGGTGCGTGGGCTTGTGGGCACGCACACACGCACGCACGCACGCACGCACGCACGCACACATGTCTAGTGGCAGCAGGCTCTCTCATGTAATGGCACACATGTGGGGCCAGAGAACAACTTTTGAGAGTCAGTTCTTGCCTCTGTTGCTGCTGGGGCCACCAGGCCAGCCAGCCTGTGAACCTTAACAAATTCTGCCTCCACTTCCCGTGGCCCCGTAGGAGGGCTAGGATGACAGATGCATGCCAGTGCATCAGCATTTAACACAAGTTCTGGGGCTGGAGCCAGGTCATCGGGCTTGAGCAAGAAATACTTTTATCTGCCGAGCCTTCTCCTTGGCCCAAAAGTCTCAAATCTTTTCTTTTCTCTTTTTTAAAATCACACTGGTTTTGTGTCATGTGCACACTCATGGATGCTCTCAAGCACATGCGCACAAATGCCACAGAGGCCAGAGGACAACTTGCCACTCCTTCCACTGTGTGGGGGTTTGGGAGATTGAACTCAGGTCACTTGATAGCTGGTGCCCTTACCTTTTGAGCCATCTTACTGGCCGGAAAGTCTCAAATCTTGACCCCATTTTTAGAGCAAATGGGCAATGAGAGGGTGGGGCTTAGCCTCAGCCTGCCCATGACTTCTACCCCCTCCATACCAGGAGCCAACAAGAAGAGAGCTTCTCATTCCCGCCTGCAAGGGTTTGGCTGGCTTTTATTCTGTCTGTGATCTTGTTAAGAGGCTTCTGAAACTGGGGAGTTTTTTTCCAAATGGATTAGACTCCCAGATATGAAAACAGAGGCACTTGAGGATGAAAGTCTTGTTCTTCATTAAAAGAGAATTAAACCAATGACCTTTCTCTTGGGCTGCTGCTTACCCAGCTGATTTTAGTTTTTTCATAGTCACAAAGATCTCTGCCCACATTCTTTCTGTTCCACACAGATTAAGAGTATGGCAACCTCACCAACCAAACTATGCAGCCATATGTGTATCCACTGTAAGAATATTAGGCAACCATTATTGCATTTGAATGGCCTAGGCTATTCATATCTCATATGTTATCTTCAGAACTTCTGGACTTCAGTCTATGGCTTTGGCCTATTTTGTTTTGCAGACTGAGTTTCACGCACAGTGTAGCACAGTTTGGCTTTGAACTTGGAATCCACTCCAGCCTCTTGAGTGCTAGGATTACATGTGTAAACCTCTATGCCTGGCTATAAGTTATATTATTCAGTATTTAATCCAGGAAATGCCTTATATTATTTTTTAAAGGCCTGTTTTAATTTACTTACATATTTTTTAAAAATTATTTTTAAAATGTGTACATGCTTGTATGTGTGCCCTATGTGTGCAATACCCTAAGAGGCCAGAAGAGGGCACTGGATCTCTTGGAACTGGAGTTACAGATGTTTGTGAGCCACTTGATAATGGCACTGGGAACAGAACCCTAGTCCTCCACAAGAGGAGCACGTGCTCTTAACCACCAAGTCGTCACTCCAGCCCCATCTTTACATAGTCTTATGTTCTTTATGCAAACAATTCATTTGAATAAAAGGAACGTTCACTTCGTCATCATAATGAGAAAGCAGTATTATTTACCAATAACTGAAGCAAACATCAAACACACAATGCAAAACCAGCAATGAAATTAACTTCTGAGTAGATACTGTCGTCACCACTGACAACTGAAAGCCTCTTAATTACTAAGAAGGGAGCTAGCAGAAGTTAAAGAACAGTAGCAAGAAGCAGGCCAGAGGACCAATGAGAAGAGTGAGAGGGAATCTACTCACTGAGCCCATCCATAGTGCCCACACCTCACTACAGTTGCATCTCACACCATGGGTAGAACCCGCCCCCTCCTGTCAGCAGGTGAGCTGCATGTCTGCTCTGTATGGGCGGACGGATGGACGGACAGACGGACAGAAGGTAGCTTACCATTTGTCTGAGAAACGCCATCAGAGGGGTCCTCCGGGGTTTGTTTTCTTCTTTAACTTTTACATCTGTGGGTTCGGGCTGGGCCTCTTCTTCATTGAGATCCACAGTTTGTAAGGCAGGCTCTACTTCCTCAAACCTTACAGTTTCTACCGGTGGCTCACACACCGCCTGGATTGTTTTGCCAGGTAATAAGAAAGTAAAACAAAACAAAACAAAACAACCTCGGCTACCTAAATATTCCCCCAAAACATGTTTATGAAGGAGTCTTGGTTCTCCCATCTGCAGAGTAGCTGAGGGTTTGAACCTGTGACTAGTTTCTATGTAGGCAATCTTCAAGAGGCAATATTCAGGATGTACTTAATGAGCTCACAGACAGATGATTGCTGATCACTGGAGAGACAGATGGACAGACAGATGGACAGACAGATAGACAAATAGGAGTGGAGTTGGCAAGTTCCTTTCCCATGAAGGTGCAAGACATAGGAGGAGTCCCTTCCACCCTTTCTAGTAGGTCTCTCTTTGGTCTGCCCCAGAACAATTACATTCAGCCTGTGTAGAGATCCTGTGGTGGTTTGAATGAGAATGGCCCCCAGTTGGTGGAACTATTTGGGAAGGATTAGGAGGTGTGGCCTTGTTGAAGGAGGTGTTTCACAGCTTTGAGGCACCCCATTCTAGTTAGTTCTCTCTCCGTGTCTCCAGCTCGTGGATCAGATGTGAGCTCTTGGCTACTGCCCTACCACCATGCCTGCCTGCCTGCTTCCATGCTTTCCACCATGATGGTCGTGCACTAACCCAGTGAAGTGATAATCCGGACCCTAATTAAACACTTTCTTTTATAAGTTGCCTTGGTCATGGTGTTTTATCATAGCAATAGAACTAAGGCAGAGCAGGAATAATCAGGCAACATATGTCAAGTTCCTCAGCCTGTGCCAGGAACCATAAATACTCAGCTAATGCTACTGGTTCTTACTGGTTCTTACCGGTGTTAACATTAAACCTATTTGCTCCATGACCACAATGACCTGGAGCATCCAATGGTTTATGGGTCCATTTAGGGATGGTTATATCAGTTACTACCTCTTTTGATCTCTGTGGTACAAGGTACTTCTTATATATGACCTTGGGACATAGCTACAAAGGTAATGTTATCCCCATTGTACAAATGAGGATTATGAACACATTAACTAACTTGGCTAACATACTACTAGAGGGCGGCTGCTGCCATTTTGAGGAGGATGGGGTTTCCTGCTGGCAAGTGAAGCCGAAGGCCTGACAGCAAGTTGTTCTCACATCCGTTTGAGGTTCTGCCATCCTCTAGGAACTGAGACCCTTTCCAGCCTTTGGCTTTGCTGTCCTTGGTCTGTGGGATTTCATCCTTACATTTGCTACCTTGTGGTCATAAAAGAGCTGTTGCCACAGCAGGTAGAAGAGTCGGAGATGGCTCTTTAGGTAAGGACAGACTTTGACCTTCTGACCCTGGGTTCCGAATTATTCTGTCTTTGAAGCATTTCAATCCTTTGTGTACAAGAGCCTAGAGGGAAAAATCACTCCTAATAAGACAGTCTGTGGCACTGATGGGAGCTGTGCCATAATGATGGAACATGAGTGGACGTACTGCAAACCGTGACCTGGTGGATGCTTCAGGAGCCCCGGCAAGGCTCGCCCTAACACTTTCAGCAACTGCAGCCAGTAATGCTCTTTTCTTTTGCATCCAGGTGGGTTTTTGTTTTCTTCACGTGAAACTGACAGGTCCCTTACTAAGAAGTACCTGTTGCTTTGATTTTATACATTGTTAGCAAGGGAAGATTAGTTTCATTAGTTATAATAATTTAACCAACCAAGGCCAAAACATTTTTGTGTTATACCTGAGCTATTCCATAACTGCTATAGTCAAGATTTTTTTTTTCCAACTTTTTTTTCTGAGTCAGGGTCTCTCTAAGTAGCCCTGGCTGTCCTGGAACTCTCTATGTAGACCAGGCTGGCCTTGAACTCGCAGAGATCCACCTGTCTCTGCCTCCTGAATGCTGGGATTAAAGGTGTGCACCACTATGCCCAACTATTTTTCAGCCTTGTAAATGTTTATTTACTTGTATGTGTGTGTATGTGTGTGTGTGTGTGTGTGTGTGTGTGCGCGCGCAGACACTCTCAGGAGTCGGTTCTCTCCTTCCACCATGTGGATCTCAGGGATCAAACTCACACTGTTAGGCTTAGCAGCAAGTGCTTTTACCTGCTGAGCCATCTTGCTGGTCCAGATTTTACTTTTTATAGGGTTAGAATCCGATTTTACAAGAAGTTCTAAACTTTCATGGTTTTCAAGGCTCTATTTGCTTTTCATGAAAACCTGAGGTTGGTGTCACCCTCACCTTTAGCTCAGGGATCACAGTGGACTGTACGTGGACTGACAGGCTGCTTTTGGAAAGGTATGGGGAGAGAAACTAGACAAAACGAGGCAGTTCAACCACATTCCCCAGAAGTCACTGGTCACCAGGCTTTTGGAACAAGGTTAGTGGCTTCTAGCCGTCCTGCAGCGAGGGTTAGAGGACTGGGCACGGCTGTGATGAATGCTGTTGCTTCTCCAGAGAGGAAGAAATGAACTTCTGTTTTACACACTCCTCACTCCACCTGGATGCCCAGCCGCTGGGAAAGCATCACTTCCCTGGGAACTGGACATGGATGGCAGGACCGGCATTCGCTGTGTCACCTGCCACTCACCAGCAGCTGCTGCTGGGGGCAGCCAGCTGCCCCTGCCAGAGGCGTTGCCTGTCTCGGTCCACCAGGAAAAACATCCAGAGACAATGCGTAAAGGGATATGTGGCTGAGTTCTAAGAAAACTTTGCCAGTACTGACATTTGAATTTATGTGATTTCCGCATGTCATGATAACATTTTTTCTTTTTTTTTTTCCCCAGCCATTAAAAAATATAGAAAACCACTTTTAACTTGCGGGCCAGATTAAAAATAGGTGGTGGACCGGATTTGGTCTGTGAACTGTAGTTTACTGATGTCTAAATTCCCATATCATTGAATTCTCTCAAGAGCCACAAACTGGTTCCATCAGTATCCCCACATAACGGATAAGTAAACTGAGGTTCAGGGGGAAATGTGAGCTGGAGATAATGGTGTCTGGGTCATAGCTGTTTATCTTCATTCCCTCCAAGTGATGGGAAGCTAGATGGTAAATGTGGAGCCTTAAAATTAGATATGTAAGGTAAAGGGCTGAGCAAGAAAAAAAAAAAAGCAATGTATAAAACATTTCTTCATTTCATTAAAAATGTCTTGCTTTCCTTCTGTGTTACTTTTTGATATTGGGACTGTATCTATTAATTCACCATATTCCTATTTTAAGCATATGGTACAAAGTGAAATG
This sequence comes from Peromyscus aztecus, assembly GCA_902168405.1. Taxonomy (NCBI): domain Eukaryota; kingdom Metazoa; phylum Chordata; class Mammalia; order Rodentia; family Cricetidae; genus Peromyscus; species Peromyscus aztecus. The sequence continues at coordinate 14,726 of CABHPQ010162835.1, read as the reverse complement.
TGCTTGGTTGTTTCAGGTCAACTCCAGATTTTGATACTTGAGCTGCGGGGAATACAGGGATCCTAGGATGAATGGAAACATCGATTTTCCCCAAATGTTTCTCTTTAGAGAACTCAGTCTCTGAGCAGACTTGTGCTTTTCAGGTTGACAGGAGAGAAGATTCTGGCTTCTTAGAAAATACCAGGAAAGTTCACAAGAACTTTCTAGAATCAAGAGAGGAGGCCTGAGCTTTGCTGAGCTATTAACTTTGACTCAAGAAATAAAAGAGGAAAGGATAGAATGAAAGAAAGAGAGAATGAATGGACAAAAGAATGTATGAAGGAACAGGACCAACAGATTGTCAAGACTTTTCTCTTAATAAGAATAGTAACACTTCTAGAGGAACAATGGGAACTCACTGGACATGGGATGGGAAGAAGAGGAGAGACAGGAACATGGGAGTAGCACTCAAAGTACACCATATACTTGTACGAAAATGTCCTTATGTGATTCAATACCATGGGAAGTGAATAGATGCTGATGAGTAGAGAATATACATAAAAGGAATCATACACAGCCATTTCAGTGTTCACCCCTATCATGACTAACATTTTAGGGAAAATGTTTGGATTTCCAACATCCATTTGGTTCCAGTTACTAAATAAAAATGAAAACATATACACTGTTCATGGTAAGTGAACAAGAGACTCCAGAGGAGGCAAGTACATTTTCCCTTGGCAAAGTGATCACGTCCTTTTGTTGTCTTAAGAAGCTGTACATTCACTTACCCCAATCATAAAAATGTCCAGTCTGCACTGTTTCAGCATTGAGAGCTGCTGTCTTTGGCCTGGAGCTGCCAAGGCCCCATTTACTAATCTCTCAAGATGAGATTTTCAAAAGACACATTTTGTGTGTGCGTGCAAGCGTGTGTGTGTGTGTGTGTGTGTGTGTGTGTGTGTGTGTATGAGAGAGAGAAAGAGAGAGAGATATCTCATACAACACTATTCCTTTGGACATGAGTGAACTGTTTTAAAATTTTTGACTACCTCTAGAAGATTAAAGGCCAGAAATATCTGGCCATCAGTCTATCAGACCCCTGGGGTCAGCTCTCCAGTGGAGACAACAGTCTGGATTATTGCTGTAAGACATCCTCATGCCTGATACAAATGGCTGGATCTGAGTACCACCCAAAGTTAGTGAGAATCTGGATAACCATGGAAACGAAGGTGAAGGAGCAGTCAAGGCAGAATGAAGCAGAAGATGCAACCCCATCCCTTAAGGGTGTACAAAGCCATTACTATGTGCAGTAGACTCGTTCAGCCCCTGAAGGATGACAAGCTAGAGAAGGGATGCTCTGATTTTGGAGCTACTTTTGCATAGATTCAATGGGAATGATAAAGAATTGATCCAATGTTGGTCCCCCACATCTTGGCCCCTGATCATAGGAAGGGATGAAAGAGTCTACAGTGGATGCAAAACACAGGACATGCAAAACAAGGGATCCCCGAGCTGAACACCCAATGGCCCGACACACTGAAGATGACAGTGATTTAAGATGATTTGAGATGGCAAAGAGTCACTTACATTCTCCTCTGCACCTGTGGAAAGTGAATCCTCTTTAACTGACTAGAGGAAGATAAAAACAAAAGCAAGAGTCAAGATGTTACCAAAGTAAGTCACCCAAGAGCAAAGGGTCATCTGGTCTACCAGTCCAATAGGGTAGTTCTCACATACTGAACTGTTAATGTAGACCTTGTTTGAGCAAGAATTTGAAGGAGACTTCCACAAAGGCAAACGGTATAGCAAGATGATACAAGTTGTGTATTTCAAGACACAACAAAGAATAAACACAGTGTCACAGGTAGGGTATGCTTGGAACAGGAATGATTGTCACAGAAAACGCTAACTGTGGAGTTGTGGCTGTGGGAAAGAACATATTTGCTTCACATTTTCTAGTAACCAATAAAAACAGAACAACAATAATAACTATATAATAATATATAACAATAGTTATTATTATTATTATTGCTGAATATCACGCATTTCATGCTAGCTCTGAATTTACTTTATAGTCAAAGACGACTTTGAATTTCTGATTCTCCTGCCTCCACTTTCCCAGGACTGTGATTCCAAGTGTGCATTACCACATGCACTACTATACTCACTTATATGATATTGGGGAGCAAATCCAGGGCTTCCTGCATGCTGGGCAAACATTCTACCAACTGAACTACATTCCTAGCTCAAGAGGGAAATATAGTCCTTCAATACACAGCTACTGTTAGGTAAAAAACAGATAACTTCTTGAAATTCTGTAAGAGAAATAGAGAAATGTACTCCAGGTCTTGGAGCAAGCAGGTACCCCCACCTTACAAGAGGGTCCCCAGCCTTATCTGGTTGTAGTCCTTGGTCAGCACTGGGAGCTGCTCCCTACACTAGCCCTTGGTCTTGGGCAACTCTGACCTGCTCAAGTTCAACCTGAGTGGACTAGTCCATGGAAGGTCAGGGCCTAGGGTTTCACACACCCTAATCCAGACACTATTATCCCCCTGGAGTCACATGGCATCTAGAGTCCTGCCCCAAACAGGAGATGGGGCATTCTGATTCTTCCAAAGGTCAATGCTACACTCTGTCAGTTGGCTATGACTCTGGAAGTCATCTCGATAGCTTTCCTTCAGTGGTTCTTAAACCTTGGTGTGTGTGGCTTTTGTGAATACAGACTGCCTTGAGAATTTCCCAGAAACAAAATACTTTGCAGATGATACCAGGATACTCACAGACCTTCTGTGTCTTTTTCTTCGATTCCAGGTTAAAACCATTTCCCTATACCCATTTTAGTCCTGCTTAGTAACAGGGAGGGGAAGAAGAGAAGGGATATTTACACATGCATCTCTCAGGTGCCTGCCATGCCTTATCTCCCTTAATATGTCTCAAGCAACAAGTACATGACCACCATTTACAGTGTAAGAAACGACACAGAGGGGCCAAGTCACTTGCTCAGGTGAAATAGAGCGGAGGATATTGTTCTGAAAGCCAAGTCCCCATCTGGTGACTGAACTTGCAAGCTTCCTAGCTAAGATCATTGGCTCAGACTGTTTGTTTCTGCCCATCTTATTTCCATATCGAGGACATCCTGGGCACAGAGGAACCCCAACATTTCTGAAAGTTTCTGTTGATGCAGAAATGATGCCACAGTCAAAACCATTTACAAGGGATGCCGCTGTCTTGGAGTGTGTGCTGGCTGGAGTTCGTCAACTTGACAGAAACCTAGACACATCTGGAAGGAGAAGATTTTAACTGAGCAAACGCCTCCATAACCTTGGCTTCTAGGCAAATCTGTGGGGTATTGTCTTGATTAGTGAAGAGTGTGGGAGGGCCCAGCCCTCTGTGGGTGTTGCACCCCTGGGCAGGAGTTTCTGGGTTGTATAAGAAAGCAGGCATAGCAAGCCATGGGGAGCAAGGCAGGAAGCAGCACCCCTCCATTGCCTCTGCATCAGCTCCTGCTTCCAGGATCCTGCCCTGTTTGAGTCCCTGCCCTGACTTTCCATCCATGATGGAGTGTGATCTGAGAGTTGCAAGCTGAAATAAACTCTTTCTTCCCGAAATTGTTCTTGATCATAATGTTTTATCACAGCAATAGAAAAGTAACTAAGACAGAGCCAACTTCTCTCTCTAGGCCAGTGGGGAGCTATTTAATTTACACACAGGTAATATTAAATAGAATTAAAGACTCAAGGGATACCTGACCTCCTCAAGTCCAACTGACAATAGCTTCAGGAGTCAAGATACGTTTACATTAGGTTGAGGAAACATTACCCCCACCCCCTACCACCACACACATACTACTTAAAAGCAGAGCTCACAAGGTTTCAAGCCTCTTTCCCATCCCAGCTCTGTCGTGAGGCCAGTCCTATCTGGATGTTCCTGTCTGTAAGGTTCCTATCTTGTCAGTTGCACACTGTGTTCTAGAAGACACAGTCACCTTGGTGTAGGTGACTGAGAGGGGCAGGAGGAGTTCATTCTGATCACCCATGTTCCCTTGATCTTCACTGTGGTTTTAGATTTCCAGATCCTTCTGCCTGTTGGGGGGTTTGGAGTGTAGCTCAGGTGATAGCATGCTTGGTTAGCATGCACAAACCCGAGTTCCATCCCCAGCATCACATGAACCCGGCATGGTGGCACATGCCTCTAAAAATCCCAGCACTTGGGAGGTGGACCAGAAAGGTAAGATTAGCTACCTGGTGGGTTCATGACCAGTCTGAGATTGCTATGTTACACTTTGAAAGTCATACTATCCAGACATTCCCCTCCCCCTCCTATATGTATACTTTTTAAAGTGGTTTATTTGTGTGTGTCTCTCTTTGTGATACAGCATGTATATGGAGGTCAGAGACCAACTTGTAGAAGTTCTCTCCATCCATCATGTGGGTCCCAGGGACCAAACTCAGGTCATCAGGCTTGGCAATAAGCACTCACTGGATCATCTGATTAGCCTGAACAGTCCTTATTTTGAGAGCTCATGAGCGTCCCTCACACTTGAGCAATTTTATAGCATCTTCCAGTTTAAGACTGTCCTGTACTACTTGAATCTACTTTCTATTTTTCTCTACATTGACCATAGTTTTGCTTAGATCAGACTGTTTGCTATCAGAGCCTTTGCTGTGTCAACAGAACCACAAATAAAAGCAGATGAAGGGAACAACGCTCTTAAGTTCTAAACGTAATATCTGCTAATATCTAGCTGGCTGTTGTGGTCTATGCAAACTGACTCCTGTCTTCCATCAACCTCAAAGCCAAGAACGTCACAAGACGGCATCTGGGGCCCACACACAGCTCTGCTGGAAGCTAGTGTTTCCACTGATGTATTTCAAAACCTTACTGATTTATGGCTTTGTTCTGTTAAGATAAAAACTTCATGAAACTGTGACTGTTGGGACTCGGTGTTTCAGATAACCCAAATCTGTGTTCCTGGGTCATGGTCACCAATAGTCAACTTCAGAGTAAACTCTTTCTCCCTTTGAGATGAGAGCTGTACTTTTCATGTCAACAGTGACTTAGTTGAAACCCTGTCTCAAACTAAAAAAAAAAAAAAAAGGTGCGTGTGAGGTGGATATAGGGTGGAGGGGATATAGTTCAGTGGTAGAGTACTTGCTTGTCTAGGTTCAATCCCCTGTATGTGTGGTTTCTCTTTTTGTTTGTTTGTTTTGTTTTGTATACTAAAGTGGTGGCACAGTAAAGAATAATTCCTATTACCAAGATGAAATTTCCTCTTTACGTCACCCGAAGGGTTAGATTGGAACAGAAAAGGGAAATATCTATGCATCGTGTAATGTTAAGGGTTTCTAGGACTGTATGAAAGAACCATCAAATCTTTCTGAACTTTGTAGATGTTTACAAACTTGTCTGCAGGTGCAGCCTCCCAACCAGCAGCTACTGAAACACTGAGCTAGCATGAAGAAAGGCCAAGAGGCCAGTTCCAGCCACGCTTTCCCATCCGGTGTAAGAGAACATCAGCTCAGCACCCGAGTCCTGGACACTGTGACTGCAGGGGCAGGCTCCGGGTTAGTGTTCTGTTGTGCAACTCTGCTTACGTAACACGCCTCCTCTGGACGGTGAACAGGTGGAAAAAACAAGGAGAACAGTGTCTGTAGTTAGGTACAGTTGTCCAGAGACTCTTGGAGAAGCTGGAGTGTAGGAGGCAGAGCAGAAGGACAGTGGTCAAGGGAAAAAAAGCAGAAAGAGTATTCACAGGAGGAAGTAAGAACTCCAGGAGTCTGCTGCCTCTGCAGCCAGTCTGCAGGAGTGGTTCTAGGTGGCTGGTAGATCGAGTCTGACCAGCCCAGCTGCCCTTAAATTGCCTGTGTTCTATGGAGAGAAGAGACTTTGTGGGTGCTGAGGAGAAACCATATTAAATGATGCCTCCAGGAACCCAAGAATTGACCTTGGATTCTGAGAGAGCCAATCCAGGTAGGCAGCTTTCTCCCTATGACATGGCAAGTGGCAGATGAACTATGCTGGAGTCCAAGAGTTGGGACAGGTAGAGTGAATGGCCTGGTGACTCTCAATGACTCTGGTGACAGTTCTATGGTTCGGGTTGATCCTAGATATACACGGAATCCCAAAATAATTTATAATCACCTATCTTAGCTTCCTAGAGCCACACAGACAGGTCAAGTGGGGGCGGGACATAGACTCCTTTATATACGTCATATATATATATATATATATATATGCAGTTCATTTGCATACATAAAGCATTTAATACAACCAGGAGTCAGTGATGGATAGGACCACATCTTGACCAAGACAGCTTAGCTCTGCATATATTTTGCTCTCTATTTAACCATAAACCTCACGTCAGGGACCCAAAGATAGAGCTGGAGGTCAGTGGACCTCTTTATTTGTTCTTCTTCCAAATGTGGCCACATTAAATACTCACCCCCTTTTCACTGTTGGCAGATTGAGGATGAGTGGATGAGCCTAGTTTTTAAGAGTTACCAAGACCCAAGCTCTGACCCTAAAATCTCCAGCAACAAAGAGACATTGTAAACACTGCTTCAGTGACACTGGCTCGAAGGTTGGACTGGGGCAGGCAGGGAATGCCGAGGGGCTCAGTTAAATCTTAACGGCTCGCTCTCTGTAGTCAGGGGGCACACTGACTTTTGTAAAACAGAGTTCTGGGTCATACCAACCTCAGCTTGTTGTGCCAGTTTCTTGAGGGTTTTACTGTCTGTTGTTCAGACTGCGTTAATGAACTCACCCAGCTGGTGAGCTTGATGAGTGCTTTTACGTCATTTACTCCTTTTACTGATAAACAAAATAGCAAGGCTGAGACCAGATTCCAGAGGCTTTCCTGAAGGAAGCAGCCATGTGGGATGGTTTGCATTCTTCTGCTGTATTCAAATACATCCGATGCAGCCATAGAGCTCAAAATAAACAGAACTGCTACCGATGGAGATCAAAATTATGCTAACAACCCACACCCTGGGGCTGCCCGTCAGGCTGTTAAGCGCTTCCCCTTGTCCTAAGTCATCTGTCACTGCTAAGCACTGGTTTCACCCTTGGGTGAGCTTTGCTGCTGTGCAGAAGCCTGTCTTTCTATGGAGGGCTGGGCATGTCTCCACTCTTCTCTGAAAGCATGACATTGCCCATGATGAACCCAGTCTAGATCTTGTGTTTCATCTGATTTTGCCCCTGGCCTGGTTTCCCAGCTCAGTACACGGGGGCAAAGGAGAGCCTTCGGCAGCTCCCTGCTCCTCTGCTCTATCCTTCGGAGAAGTCTGGGGCTGAGAGACCGGGAGGACCAGACCGCAGTTCGGTGCCTTCCACAGCCCAGGAGCAGGTGTGTCAGATAACATGTGAAGAAGGGCAGAGAGGGCTTGATTACCCAGCCTGGGGACATGTTCTGCGAGGGCACCGCAGAGGCAAGAAGGAAACCTGAACAGGGTGGCTGAGAAAGAGGATCTCTGGGACCAACTGAAGAGCGTGCAGTGTTTTGAAGGCTCTAGCTGTTCAGACTGAAAACGGAATAAACAGGACGGAGACCAAACCCAGACGTTTCCTGAAAGGGAGCAGCCTAGTGATTTAATGCCCCATGAAATTTGAATCTCAGATCAACAAATAATAATTTTACTAGCATAAATATGTCCCAAATATTGAATGAAACACACTTAACCTATACTAAAATTACTTTTTATTAATAATTTTAATAACATGTGAGTGTTTTTCCATTTCTCAATCTCTTTTTGATAATCAGGGAATGTCTGGTATGAGAGAATCATTCAAACCTCAGAAACAGAATCACCCCAGTCTCCTCTAGTAGCACTTAGCTCTTAATTGGTTAATCTAAAGAATAGTCTGGCCCCCTTAACAACACTAAACACTCCAATTAAAAAAATTGGCAGGATCCCATTGAAGATGTGTTGCCAAGAGCAAGGAGCTACAAGCCAGGCCAAATTCCAGCATGGGCAGGAGAGGGAGAAAGGAAGTCCCACCCCTAGCCAAGGTACTATAGGCAACTGACAGCTGCTGGGAGAGCAAGCTCAGTTTTCTTTACAAGAGTAACCCCTGGTAAGTTGGCCACACTCCAGTGGGAGGCCACACATGCAAGAATAAATGGGTCACACAAATGGGACTTGATGGGTGAAGAAGTTAAAAAAAAAAAAAGGGAAGACATAGAGCTGAATGGGTAGGGAAGGGGGTGAATCTGGGAGGAGTCAGGGGAGGGGTGAATATGATCAAACACATTGCTCGGAATTCCTAGAGATCTAATAAAGACATAAAAAAACATATAAAGAGCTTCACAGCACATAATTTATCCATGCCAGCTCCATCTACAAGGGCTCTCTTGTTTAAAAGAATGTGTCTGACTCTTAGAAGAGAGTTTTTTTTCTTTAAGATAGGACATGGCCATTTTGATCATGTGATAGCTGGTCTGAGCTCACAAACGTCACAGATGTTAGACCTTTTCCACAGATCCTGAACATTTCATCTCATCTCTAGTTTTCTGGGAGCATCTAGCCTTTATCGGGGCTTCCTTACCTAGTTCCCACATGAAGGTAGAAAAAATCTGTCAGTGAGACAAACAGCCCAGATGGCTCAGCATGAGATGGCTTGGAGGTGTGTCAGACTTACTGTGGGGACAGACTCCACCTGTCACACCCTCAGCACTCTACTGTCCTTTCCCTGACGACTCTGTCACTGACAGAGCATGGAGGGCCCTGGGTCCTGTTTTCCTGTCCAGTGTGGGACTCTGACCATGAGCAAGCTGTGCTGTGGCAATTCCCTCGGCTTCTGCCCGCACCAGCTGCAAGCCAAGCTCCACCCCCTCTTCCCCACACACCCAACAACAGCCTCTCACTGTGGCCTCAGCACTGACTCCCCCGTAAATCACTCATACTTCTGTTTGGTGTGTGCTTCTTGGAGAATCCAAATTTGCCATCACACCAGGACACTTTTTATGTAACATGATCTCTTTTCACTGGATTCCTTTCTAAACTCAATGCACTTGGCCTCAACTTGAGCAATAAATCTGCTTGCAAGAAAGGTTTATTTGTGTGTGTGTGTGTGTGTGTGTGTGTGTGTGTGTGTGCGTGCGTGCACGCACGCGCACGCCCACAGAAACCAGAGGCATCAGGTCCCCTGGGGTTGGAGCTGCAGGCAGTTGTGAGCCCCCCAATATGGGCACTGGAACTGAACCCGGGTTCTCCACAAGAGTGGTACTTGCTCTGAACCACTCTCTAGCTTGCAAAAATCTATGCTGATCTAAAGTATAATATGTTAATATGCTTTGAAGCATATGTACAATTCTGGTTTTTGTTTTTGTTTTTGTTTTTGTTTTTTAGATCAGTTTTCTCTGTTTAGTCCTGGCTGTCCTGGAACTTACTATATAGACCAGGCTGGCCTTGAAATCACAGAGATCCTCCTGCCTCTGCCTCATGAATGGTGGGATTAAAGGCATGTATTACCAAGCCTGGCTGAATATATGTATAATTATCATATGTACTTGTATATATGGTATATAACTATATAGATGATAAATATATACATAATACATGTAAGTCTCATACATATATGAGTATACAATCATTCTTTAAATGTGAATATTCAAATATGGGTCACTGAAGTCATCTCCTGTGCCACCAATATGTGCACATAAATCATTTGGAAATTGTTTCCTGTGTTATACTGCTGGCAAAATACTTCTAAATTAGTATGTAGGCAGAAATAGAATTAAAATAGTAGTTGACATGTTCCAATGTGTTCATGAATGAGAGGAGTCAGTGTCCTGGGAAAAATCTACAAGAAAAACTTTCTGTACAACAAGAAATAAACCAAAAAGTGGCTCAGAGGTCCAGCTGGATTCTCGCCAAGAGAGTGAAACCGACGGGCATTTGCCGCTGTTTTGTGCAGTGTGCCAAGTGCAGGGGTTTTGAGGACGCCCCTGACTCAGGTGCTTCCAGCTGTATGAATCCACCCCAGCTTCTCGAGAACTTTAAACCGGGTCGGAGTTCTGAACACGTGTTACATGGGTTTGCTCTGCACGGATGGGTAAAGCCCCGCTCTCGGACCACCGCAGCCCGGCTACCATTTCTGTGCGTGCTGCACCCCTGCCAACTTGGCTGTACTACAGACCACGCCCCCTGCTGGTGGTCTGGTGGACATCGTATTTTCTAAAACGGCGATTAAGAATCGGGCACCAAGCCGGGCGTTGGTGGTGCACGCCTTTAATCCCAGCACTCGGGAGGCAGAGCCAGGCGGATCTCTATGAGTTCGAGGTAGCCTGGGCTACCAAGTGAGCTCTAGGAGAGGCGCAAAGCTACACAGAGAAACCCTGTCTCGAAAAAACAAAAAACAAACAAACAAACAAAAAAAGAATCGGGCACCAGGGCTGCATCTGGACAGGGAGAGGTAAAGACAAGAGGGGGTCCTCTGCCCTGGAAGAGTGTGTGCTGAGGAAGCCCAGGCTATCGACCATTGCAGAGGGACAAGATAGTCGACACACCACAGCCCTCAGTCACTAACCCTAGGCATTCAAAGAATGACAACTGTTACTTGTTCACAGCCTTTTCTCCCCACAGAGCACCTGCGAATAGCATGACAATGGCAAGCTAAATCACAGAGGAGGGAAATAACGTATGAGAATCATCAACGTCCAGCCCATCGCCCCAGACCCTGTGAACTCCTCGCGACCAGACTCACCTTCTTCCAAAACAGCTTTCCCAGAGGCAGTGCCGTGGGCCCCGACTTCTCCTTGCTGCCTTCTCTTGGGTCGCTGGCTGCTGCAGGAGGCACATGACTTGGTGAGCTGCAGCCTTTCGAACTCTTGTTCACCCCTTGAGGCTCCTGAGCTGTGAAGTTGGCTTTATCTGACTTGAGATTGGCTGAAGTACTGGGTGAGTTTTCAGTCTCCTAAAAAGTTTTGTTTGTAAAAAGGAAAGTGAAAAACTCAAAATAACCTTAGTTTCCAAAGCAAAAGATTCTCTGTTAAAGTAAGTACGGGCTGGGGTCATGCATGGTGTTAGTCTTTTTTTCTTTCTAATTTTCTGTTTTATGCAAATTTCCACTGTGAATATAGCTTTGTGTTAAAGTATATATATATATATATATATATATATATATATACTCCTGTTATTTCCCTAAAGGGAAAGAAAAAAGGAGATTTGTTAGTAATGATGCTTATGTTAAGTAATTTAGTGGGAGTAGGTTTTGGGGAGAGTGGTATGTTATTAGAAAGTGGGGTTCTGGGTGGGCTCTTGGCTCAGTGGGTAAAGGAACTTGCCTACAAGCCTGGTGACCTGAGTTCAATCCTTGAATCCACATAGTGGAAGAGAGAACTGACTCCTGCAAGCTGTTCTCTGACCTGCACATGTGTGTGTGGCTTGCATGTTTCTATACATATGTATGTACTGCGCACACACACTCAATCAATCAATCAATGTAAAAAGGAAGAAAGGAAGGAAAGGTTTTTTTTGTTTTTTTTTAACCAAGGCCCTTTGTCTCCAACTAGTTTTGACCGGGCTCCCATCCATGGGAAATATTCTGAATATGCACACAATCATGCATGATGGTTTGTGTTTATTTTATAAACACTATTACTTTACCAAGCCAAATTGGAAATTAAGGAAAGGTGGAGATAAATTTGATGGTCATAAGAATTCTGAAATTTTTCTCCCACATCCCACTTTGGAGATCCAGGCCGCGGAGAAGGCAGAGAGGAGGCTGTCAGCTGATGGAGGTCCACAGACCCCACTCCTCCACTTTAGATGAGCCTCCGCACTCCACACACAAGCTCTTCAGAAGGTTCCTGCTCCTCCCCCCCTTCCTTCCTGCACCTCCGTCCTACCTCTTCTCACCCCCGCTACGGGCTGTGCTGAAGTCCAGTTCCAAGGTACCTGGTGTTTCTTACTCCCTCTCTCCCCCCACAGTCCTTTCTTTTCTCTTTTCTTTCCTCTCTACTTTTTTCTTCTCGTTCCCCACCCCCAAAGGGCCTCATGTAGCCCAGGCTGGCCTCAGCTCCCTATGTAGCCAAGGATGACCTTGAATTTCTGACCATCCTGAGTCTACTGCCCCCTTTCCCCTCGCCCAAGTGCTGGGAGCACAGACGTGCACCAGGCCACCTGCTTCCATACACACACCCTTCCCTTCTCTCGTGAATTGCTGCTCATTCCTAGGCTCTGCTTTCCCGAGTGTCGGGATGAAGACTCGTGAAGCCCAAATACATCCAGCCATGAGTGAACACTGACATTCAAGTTTTAACATCAGGCTCTTCTAACATGACTTCGTTCTCTTAAGCATCTTCATTTTATGACTTTTGCTCTCTGGACCTAATGACACAATCCCTTTAAATTCCCAGACAATGATTTCTGATCAAAAGAAAAAAAAATCTGACAATAAAAATGTGATTTAGACCAAAATATTAAAAAAAAGTATACTTAGAATTTTGAAATGTTCTTGGTTGTTGGTTTGTTTTGAAAGGTCTTTGGGAGTAGCTCTGACTGGGCTAAGGTCAGTTCTTCCTCCGCCCCAGCTTCCAGAGTCCTGGGGTTACAGGTGTGCACCATGACACTGTAGATGACCAGAGTCTTGAAAGCCGTCTTTCCAATGTTCACATTTTCAGACAAGGAAGCTGGGCCAGTGATCTGTCAACCCCTAAACTGAGAGGGGGCCGAGAAAGAGGGAGCGAGGAGGGAGGACCAGATCCTGCCATGGCCGCTTCCCACCCACTCAGTGGATTCCTGGGACGGGACCCCAGCAAAGTTTCCTTCGCATTTTCCTTCCCTGCCAGTTCACCCTCTTACTTCCCCAAGAGAGCCCCACAAGGTAGCCTGCCGCCATTGGCTAATGTAATATCCTTTCTCTAGCGTCTGGAGGAGACGGTCAAGATTCCAGCCTGACGCAGAGGCCAGTGCTCTCGAGGGTCACCAGACTGCAACTGAAGATGACAATGTAGGAAGGATGGTTCAGTGGTTAGGGAGCATCCCGCTCTTGCAAAGGCTCTGAGTTTGGTTCCTAGCGTCCACACGAGGAAGTTCAAAGCCACCTGGAACTCCAGCTCCAGGGGACCTGACGCCCTCTTTCTGTGCTCCTCAGGCACCGGCACTCACGTGTGCACATACCCACACAGACATGCACACATATATGTAACTTAAGAAAAAGGAATATCCCAGTAAGTCTGAATTTCAAATCAGCAAATAATAATTTTTCTAGCATAAGTATGTTCCAAATATAGCATGAAATATATTTAAATTTATACTAAAATTACTTCCTTTTCTTAATAATTTTAAATTACTATATAAAGAATGGATTGCAAGGCAACATAAAATTATTTCTTGTGTATCTGAAGCCTGAATTTCACCGCACATACTATATTCTACCTGGTGACCCTACCCGTGGGAGTCTAATGGCTCTGGGGACTATCTTCTTAATAAATAAGTCATCCCCTTGATTTTATTTCTGGATGTGGGACACAGGAGGTCTCAATAAGGTACAAACATCAGAACAAGAACACCAAACAATGGGTATGTGGAAAGCAGAAGAGTCCCGTGGGCTGACTTCTAATAAAAACTGCAGCTTCTCCACTGAGAGGACAGGTGCTGGCCAAACCTTTTCAAGCAATGCCTGGCCGCGGGTATGTTTAAGCAAATGTTGGGGATGATAAGTATGCACTTCCAGACTTGGCTTCCCTTTGAATCTGTTAGGATTTCCCTTTATGACCTAGAGGACAGCCTCTTGGTGAACCTGAGGGGATGGATGTCTCCTTCAGCTAAGACACAAGACACAGATGGGATCTGGTTTATTGTTTTAATGACCTTGATTTTTTTCCCCCTCTAAGGACAACAGAATAATCAAAAGAAGAGAAGAAAGTGTGGTGGTTTGAATGTGATTGACTCCCATAAGCTCATAGGCAGTGGTACTATTGGGAAGTGTGGCTTTGTTGGAGTGGGTGTGGCCTTCTTGGAGGAAGTATGCCATTGTGGGGGTGGGCCTTGAGGTCTCATATATGCTCAAGCCATACCCAGTGTCTCAGTCCACTTCCTGTTGTTTTCTGATCAAGATGTAGCCAGCACCATGTCTGCCTGCATGCTACCATGCTCCCCTCCACGATAATGGACTAAACTTCTGAAAAGGTAAGCCACCCCAATTAAATGTTTTTCCTTTATAAGAGTTTTGATGGTCATGGCGTCTCTTCACAGCAATAGAAACCCTAACTAAGAAAGAAAGAAAGTTCTCAACACAGAGGTAAAGCCAATGACCTATATGTAGCAAACTGTATAAATGAGAATTGGGAACATTGGGATCGTCCTCCTATTTTAATTGACATTTGCATGGAAAACACACTGATGTCAATCAAGGCACAACCCTGAAGCTCCTGTATCTGGGTTACAGAAGTCCAGAAGAGGGCACTTCCTGTAATATTTTAAGAGTTCAGATCCCATCCTTTTCCCAAATGTGCCTCACTGCTAGGATAAGAGCCACTGATATTAGAAAGCCCTAGAAATGTCATGGACCTTGGGTGGCCATTCATGGTGGGATGAGATACTACAGATGTGAAATTGTGTGACACATAAAATGGATACCATAATTAAGGGCATATGTGGTATGGAGGGAGTTACACACTTTTACAGACACCCCCTCCTCACGTAATTCCCAAAGTGGGAGTTAAACCCGATTCCTCTGTGTAAAGGTCTATGATATGTTTCATTAGCTGTTACTAAACTGTATCCCATGTACCCAAGTGGCCATAC
>CABHPQ010162834.1:21473-50855 GCA_902168405.1 Peromyscus aztecus | reverse complement strand
CCTCTCTGAGGCTGTGAATTGTAGCCTGGTATCCTTTATTTTATAGCTAATATCCACTTATGAGTGAGTACATACCATGTTTGTCTTTCTGGGTCTAGGTTACCTCACTCAGGATGATTTTTTTTCAAGCTTGCCTGCAAATTTTATGAAGTTATTGTTCTTCACTGCTGAGTAACATACCACATTTTCTTTATGGATTCTTCAGTTGAGGGGCATCTAAGTTGTTTCCAGGTTCTGGTTATTACAAATAATGCTGGTATGAACACAGCTGAGCAAGTGCGCTTGTGGTATGACTGAGCATCCTTTGGGTATATGCCCAAGATTGGTATAGTTGGGTCTTGAGGTAGATTGATTCCCAATTTTCTGAGAAACTGTCATATTGGGACAGCTTCTCAGTTTTAGGGGGTCCCATTTATTAATTGTTGATCTCAGTTTCTGTGCTACTGGTGTTATATTGAGAAAGTAGTCTCCTGTGCCAATGCTTTCAAGGATAGTTCCCACTTTCTCTTCTATCAGGTTCAGTATAACTAGATTTATGTCGAGGTCTTTGATCCACTTGGACTTGAGTTTTGTGCAGGGCAATAGGTATGGATCTATTTGCATTCTTCTACTTGTCAACATCCAGTTATGCCAGCACCATTTGTTGAGGATGCTTTCTTTTTTCCATTGTATAATTTTTGGCTTCTTTGTCAAAAATCAGGTGTTCATAGGTGTGTGAATTTATATCAGGGTCTTCAATTTGATTCCATTGATCCACCTGTCTATTTTTTATGCCAACACCATGCTGTTTTTATTACTATAGTGTAGCTGGAAGTTTTCCTGTGTCCCACCTGGGCCCTGCAGTCAGAACAAACCTCTCCCACCCACACCTCGCAGCTGCTTGGTCCCAAGTAAACACACAGAGGCTTATATTATTTTCAAACTATATGGCCTAATGGCTCAGGCTTCTCACTAGCTAGCTCTTACAAATTAACCCATTTCTATAAATCTATACTTTGTCACGTGGCTTGTGGATTACAGGTACTTTTTCATTTTGCTTTTCCTGGTGGTGGCTAGCAGTGTCAATCAGAGCTTTATTTATCAATCAGTCAGAGCAACACATATTCACAGCATACAGAAAGATATCCCACTGCACTATAACTCTATAGTAGAACTTGAAGTCAGGGATGGTGATCCATAGCCATTTCTTATGAGGCTGCCTGGGCTTGGTCAACCTTCCCTTTCCTGGATCTGTCTGTGTTGGGAAGAGGGTGGTTGGGGTCTGTTGTTGTAGCCCCCAGTGCCACTTGAAGCAGAGGAGTCACTGTTCCTAAAATGAGTCCTGGGAGACAAAACACCCCATGCTCCCTTCCTGATCTCTCAGATTTGCCTCTGCCCAGAAATCAGCAAGGATGCAGGCAGCTCACCTCTCCTCTCGCTGCTGGACTTGCTGTCCCTTGCAGCCAGCTGCCCCACAACTTAGCTGCTAGAGAGCTGTAAGAGCGACATGGGGTCCCAGTGCATTGATTGTGAGTTCTCAGCTCTTTAAAGAGGATGGAGGGTGGCATGTGGCTATATAGTCCCAGTTTATCAGTCTTCAAATTATGAATCACACAAGCCCTTCTTCATCCCAGGGCACTAAGCAAGGAAGGGGAAGAGAAGCCATGATAGCTGCCCCTCTCCCAGCAGCTGGATGCCTTTCCCTTCAGGAAGTCTCTCCAGATGCTTCTCCCCAGTCTAGCTTAGGTGACCCTGCTTTGTTCCCTCAGCGCCCTGAGCATCCTCTCCTGGCACTTACGGCCTGCAGTAGGATTGTCTGCCTGGCCTTCTCTAGGCTCTGTCGTGATCTTAGGGTCCAGGGCTGTGTTGACATCATCGCACCCCGAGCCCGAGGTTCTCTTCACACTGCACACCCCTCAAATGTGTTTTGAGCACACTGATGGCTACTGACCTGAGAGGGAAAAGCTGCCACTCCTGGTCTCACAGTCTGCCTTTCGGTCCAGCCTATTACAACATGAACTTGTACAAAACCACAAGAAAAGTTGGTTTATCAGGGGTGGCCACATGTGGCTAAGGATAGCTATGCATGTGGTCCAGTAAAAATCATAAGTATATTTAAAACACTGTAAGATTTTTGTTGTTGTTGTTGCATTTTTTGGTAACTAGATTGCATGGTTCTTGAGTATAAATGTGAAAGACAGCATTGTGTTGCCTGTCAAAAGGTTGGACACAACTGGATGTAGTAATTTTCCGGAATTATCCGGGCCAAGTGGTTGTTTATTATATTACAAGTACACCATAGTGCCTTGAGGTCTTGACTGAGACTTGGGGATGAGCCTTAGGCATCCCCTCTCTGAGAGGTGGTTTGGAACGCAGCGATGAAGGCTGCAGGCTCTGGGCTCGACTGAGCCAGAATCCCAGCACACACCGGCTGTGAAACACGTGGAAAACAACTTCACTTTCCCGGGTTCCTCAGCTGAAGGGGGACCGCACAAGGTGAGTCAATGTTCAGGGAGAGTTCAGAATATCACCTGGCTCAGAGGAAGAGCTCTTCTGTGCCGCCACGGGCTCACTTAGGGCTGTGCTTCTCATCGCAGCGTTTCAGCCCAGTGCAGACTTTCTGCAACTCTGAGAGCCACGTACGAAGTAAGTCCTTCCTTTCCCCATTTGATTGTTCTCGTGTTTTTCTTTCTGTCCTTTTCTCACATGCACAAAACCAGACTGTTGTCGGTTAACTGGGGTAGTGTCTGCGAACTGTTTGTCTCTGCTGCCTAAGGTCACCACTGTTATCTCAGTTGTCTGGACAATTTGCAGCAAGGTTTCTGGGGTTTTCATATAAAATGTCACATGTTTCTCATGGTAGCCACTAGATGGCAGCATAGATTCAGAAGTGTGACATCCCCTACCCCCGTGCCAACATACACACCCACCCACCACAAGTCCTCTCACAGGCACAGGGCTGACATTTACCTGCCTGTTCGTTATCATCCAGAAGAAGATCTAGAAGAAACCTTTGGGGACACGGAGCCACAGCAGCAGTTGAAAGCATGCAGCACAAAAACAAACACAGGTGTACCACCTGGCTTCTCTCGGAGGCTGCAGGTGGCTGCCTGCTGCTGGAGTGTTCTGCTCGCCCCTGGAAATGTGCTCTTTTTAGATTTGGTTTCAAGGGGAGTGTTCAGTTCACAAAGAACAAAGCTAAACCAAAGTCATTGACTGGTCTTCCTGTATGGGTCTGCTCGGGCTGCTGCTGCAGAAGATCACAGAGCCAGACTACCTGGTGGTGCATGTCTAAAATCCCAGCTGCTTGAGAAGCAGGAGGATCACATACTCCAGGTCAGTCTGGGTACAGAGTTAGTTAAAGGCCAGCCTGGACACGTAATAAGAGCCTACTGCAAAAAAAAAAAAAAAAAGAAAGAAAGAAAAGGAAGCCAGGCATGTTGTCACCCAGCAGTAACCCAGCACGCTGAAGAGGCAGAGACATGGGGTTTGCCATAATTTTAAGGTCAGCCTGGTGTATGCAGAGAATTCCGGGCCAGTCAGGGCTACATAGTGAGACTCTGTCCCTCCAAACCCCAAACAAATGAAAAGAGCCATCTCATTCATATTTACCACCTCTACCTACTAGTAAGATATGTTCAAACCCTAGGTTACACACACACACACACACACACACACACACACACACACACGGAGAAACCCACATCTGTAGTGGAGCCAAGCCACCCTAAAGCTTTGGATCTTAAACCCTTAGTTAATGTATTGGTGACTGGTTTCAAACTATTACATTCTCCTGTTCCCCGTATCAACCAACAAAGACGAAGAATGTTTCCACGAATAAATGACGCCACCAAATCTGGACTCCAAAGTGAGGATAGGCAGGCATTTTCTCAGTTCTATGACAAGTGAACTCTACTGTAAACTGCATTGAGTATTATGGTTTGGAGATGAAGTATCCTCTCAAAACGCTTATGCACTGAAGTCTTGAATCCCCAGTATGAACAGTATTTAAAGGTTCATTTGGGTCCTGAGATCTCTGCCTGTATCAGCGGTTTAGCCATTGATGGACTTGAAATTTGAAGAGACTATTTGAGAAGGAGGGTAAACCTGAGGAAGATGGGGACTGGTTGGAGGAGATAGGGACAGCGGCGGGGGTTGGGGGTGCCTTTGAGGGATATCTTGCCCTGACCCTTTTCTCCCCATTTCCCTCTGTCTACAGGAGCCAAACTGTTCACCCTTTCCTGAGGCTCATAGCAAGAGACCCAGCTGACCATGGCCTAAAGTCCCCGGAACCATGAGCCAAAAAGAAATCTTTCTCTGTACAAGCCGTGGCTGTCAGAGATTCACCAAGGAAACCAAACTAAACCTAACACGTTGCTCTTGAGCAGGTGGTGTGGAAAAGCCCACAGAGTGCTCTCAAATAGTGTCTTGTTTTCCATGGCTTGCCACATGACTCTGGGCCTGTAACCCGTGCTGTTTGAACAAAGCTTGACGCTGTGCCAGACCTGTTGACGCACCAAAGCCAGCTGTTTCATGAGGTTGCTGGAATGCCCTGGGGAGTTGAGTGCACAGGAGAATGACTCCCAGGGGTGGTGGGATGCATCATGACAAGCGTAATAATGTAGGGGTGCTGGGGAGATCTGCGTCCAATCCGTCGCTTCCTGCTCTGGTGAGTGCTGAGGGCTTTCCTTCCACAGTCCCTCCACCTCTCCCCAGGGTCCCTGAGCTCATACTCCACTCTGGTGGCTTATGAGTCTTCTAGGCTCTTGGACAAAAGAGATTTTCACAGAGGATGGGTCAGGGAAGCATAGTAGAGTCTCTGCTAGGTGACCCATGGGTGACATGCCAGCTCTGGCAAGATAAGGAGGTCCCCACTGTTGGAAATATTCTTCCAAGAGTTGTGGGAATCACAGTAAGCACCATGCTTACAGTGTGCCACGCTGTAGGCTGTGCCTCTGTCAGCCCCTCTACAGTGTCTTCTTCTGTAGAAAGCTCCTCACTAAGACAAGACTCAGAGATGGGACACAAGGTGCCCAAAGTCACACAGCTAGAATGTAGTAAAGGCAAAATTCAAACCTGGATCTGGCAGGTCCCAGATCCTGACGTGGGTGCTCTGGTTCAAGTCAGGAATGTTCCCCATAGGCAGTGTGTTAATGGTTTTAGGTCACTGGAGACATTTCAGAGAAGGGCACTGGGGGATCCTGTCTCTTTTGTTTAGTACACGTCTAGCCACGAGGTGAAGAGCTTGGTTCCATTATGGGATGCCTGCCTCACCACAGGCCCAAGCAATACGATCAATTGATTATAGCCTGGAACCTCCGAAGTCAGGATTGAAAACAAACTTTTCTCTTTTTAAATTGATTATATCAGGTATTTTGTTACGGTAATGGAAAACTGAGTAACACAGTAGGGATCTACTTGAGTAACACAAGTGTGATCATGTTGGCCATGAATAGATTCAAAGCTAGAGTAAAACCTTTTTAGGACCCAAACTGAAAAGATTTTGGTTACTCCTTGTAATTTTAAATAAAAACAATGCTAAACTCTAAAATAAGTAAAAAGAATTTCAATAAAGTTGTAACCTTCCTTTTCCACCCCAGAGTACTGACATTGATTCCCACCCAAATACTGAATCATATCAAAAATCTCTCCATCTTTCTCAACCTCTTCACTCCACTTGACTGCCTCTCGTTTTCATCTATTATTTATTTATACTTATGTGTATGTGTGTGCCTCTCTGTGTGTGCATGCCACATACATGCAGGTACCCATTGAGGCTAGAAAAAGGCTTTGGATCCCCTGGAGCCAGAGTTACAGGCAGCTGTGAGCCGCCTTACCTGGGTGCTGGGAACTGTACCTGGGTCCTCTGCAGGGGCAGTCAGCGCTCTTAATTGATGTGCCATCTGCCTAGCCCAACTCCCTCTCATTCGAGGTGCCAGACTTTCTGAAGCCCTCTTTCTGCTTAACTAACCCCTGATCAGGAAGCAATTTCAAATATGTAAGTCGAGTCTTATCCTGTGGTGACTTTGAAATATAAAGCTAAATAGTATTCCACCCAGTCCCCTTCCAACTCAGAGCCTGGAATTCTATCTTTTCTCCCTCTTTTAAGGTTTATTTTTAATTTTATGAGTGTTTGCCTGAGCACCATGAGCATGCCTGGCATCCACAGAGGCCAGAAGAGGGCATTGGACTGCTGGACCTGGAGTTACAGACTGTTGTGAGCTGCCATGTGGGTACTGGGAATCGAACCCAGGTTCTCAGTGCTTTTAGCCACTGAGCCATTTCTCCAGCCCTGGATTTTATCGTTTTTAAAACAGCAAGCTAGATCAGTTCATCCAATGGTCATGCCTAATACTCTGAGGATATTGTAAATGCTTGTTAAAATATTTTCCTGTGGAGACTGGAGAGATGTGAGAGAAGGAAAGCCATAAGCACGAATCTCTGCTGACACTCCGGAAGGACAATTACCATGGAGGGGATGTGCTTTATTTCATATGTAAATTTGCCAAGAAAAAAACAAACACAATTTCCAGAAAGCTAAGCACACCAATGCAATAAAGAATGGTATTACCTCGAAGATGGAGTAGCTTACCTGCTTAGATTGCTGCACAGAGTATAATTCAGAGGCCGAATAAAAACCCAGACCTATATGTCATAGTTACTCTTCTATTGCTGAGAAGAGACACCATGACCAAGGCTACTTATAAAAGGAAGCATTTCATTGAGGGCTTGCTTGCAGTTTCAGAGGGTTAGTCCATGACCATCATGGAAGGGAGCGTGGCAGGCAGAAATGACAGTGGAGCAGCAGATAAGAACTTACATCTAGGGGCTGGAAAGATGGCTCAGAGGTTAAGAGCACTGGCTGCTCTTCCAGAGGTCCTGAGTTCAATTCCCAGCAACCACATGGTGGCTCACAATATCTATAATGAGATTTGGCGCCCTCTTCTGGCCTGCAGACATACATGCAGACAGGACACTGTAAATAATAAATAAATAAAATTAAAAAAAAAAAACTTACATCTATTTTGAAAGTTGTAGGCAGGAAAGAGAGAACAAACTCTTTGCATATGTTCAGCAAAGGCCCTTCAGAATCCAGAGGCTTGGATGAGGCTGGCAATAAAACTATCGTGTTAGCTAAACTCTATTTTGGTTCCAGTGAGTCACATGGTCTCTGTTCAAGTTTGGCTTTGTGCTTGTGTAAACATTAACTTTAAGGTGTTGACCAAACCAATTGCCCAGTAGTGCAGACCAGTATCGACCATAACCTGTCCTCCACGTAGTCATGGAGAGATGCAGAGCCTTGCTTCCTACTGTCTTGGTCTGTTTGGGCTGCTGTAACCCCAAACCATAAGTTTAATGGCTTAGAGATGGCAGGAATTTATTCCTCACAGCTGACTGAGACGTCCAAGATGGAAGCACCTGCAGTTTTGGTGTCTGCCAAAAAAGGCCTGCTTCCCGCCTGATGGCGAAAGAGCCAAGGCTTCTCGGGGGCTTCTCTTCGTCTAGGAGGCATCTGGACATAATTGTCTCCAACAGCTCAACTTCCAATCCCCTCACATCAGTGCTCAGGTGCTAAGATGAACTTGGGCGTGGGGACATGCACACATTTGGTCTCTAACATCTACTAGCCATCTGTGAACATTCTGCGGATTGTTGCCCCCTGTTAGTGTTCTTACTCTCAGGCCCAGGCTACTTCCTAGATGCACAGGGGCTGACAGAGTTCAGGAGCTGGAGGCAGTGTAGCTCAGAGGAGTATACAGAGTCTATTACAGTTGGAATGTGAGGTGTCCTCTGTTAGCTCGTGTGTTTGAACCCTTGGTCCTCAGCTGGTGGCACTGTGTGGGAAGGTCATGGAATCTTAAGGAGGTGGAGCCTGGCTGGAGGAAATACGTCATTGGGGTGAGCTTTGAGGTTTTACAGGCTGGCTCTACTTCTTCTAAGTCTGCTGACGTAACGTGCTGCCTCATGCTTCTGTGACCATTTCTACCCTGCCATAACAGACTGTACCCCTCTGGAACTGTGAGCCAAAATAAGCCCTTCTCCCCACAGGTTGCTTTTGTTGGGGTATTTTTTCCCAGAAATAGAAATGAAACTAATACACTGCATTTTGGAATAAGTTTGCTGTCCTTGCTCTGCCCAGAGACTTTGGGCACACACATGCCTTCTCCAGCTCTGTGACTGTCTACACCCATTTCTTGGGCAGAAGTGGGCACCACTGTTTCCTTTCGCTTGATCTCTTCATTTGTCCCAAAGAGTCAAGAGCCACCAGCCTCCAGGAAGAGCCCCCAGCATCCAGGAAGAAGGAAAAAGGAAATGGAGGGGTAGGAAAACCCCCCCCCCCCCGGTTCTGGATGGATTTTGTCTCCGCAGTAGCCTCTATACCACGGAATACCTCGTTAAAAGCACTTTGTAGGGTCTCTACACGTATTCCTCCTCAGTGCCATGTGACAGTGGCTTTGGGCTCGGTTATGGAAGTGTATCCTGGTCTTCTTTACAGAGTAGCAGGAGCAGGAGTTAAAAATTGCTCCTTGAGTCTGAGTATTTTTAAGGACCTGAAGAGGATTTCTGCAAGTTGTGGGTGGGGCAGTGAAAAGCAGCTCTCCGAGATGCTGCCTGAGTTTGAATGGCAAAGGTTTGTGCCGCACCATTAGGCACATGGATACCCCAGAAACACTCAGGGTTATCTGTTGTGTTACAAGAGCCAAGCTTCCTTACCTCTACTGTAATCTTGTCTCAAGGCTACTTCTTACTTATTTTCTGGATTCTTAGGTCTTTGTTTTGAATTAGCCCATCATGTCTTGTCTGGGTCTTGACCATCCAGTTTGGACATGTGCTGATAACAGACTTGTCTTGGCATTTTCTAGTGGGAGAACATGGTTAGCCTTGTTCATGGACTAAGCCACATTCTTGGGCTGTAACCCCTGGGTTGAGTCTCCTAGCCGAGCAAAAGGCAGAGGGCAGAGCATGCAGGAGTCCCCTGGTCTCTGGGTAGGGCTCACACAAGGCAGGCTTCATGACTGCTGTGTGTTGTACACAGAGGGATTACTGATAATTATTGGAAGCCCATCTCCCAAGACCATTGCTGTCTCTGGACTCATCAGGAGCCCTTGACCTCTGTGGGACTTCTTTACATTCTGGAAAGCACACCCTAACAGACACTGGCTTCTGCCTGGAGCCCCAATTGCTTCTGAGGCCATGGAAACCACACAAAAGTGAGTATCTATTTCTTGCCCATTCTCCCACGCCCAAGCAGGCATGACTTCTGAGATCTCACTGGGGCTTGCGGTCTGCCCCTGCTCTGTAGTTAACTTCCAGTAGGCACTGTTGTGCAGATCGGTTGTGGAAGAGATGCCATTACACCATCTGGAGGAGATGGAATGAGAAGCAAGCAGGTTTGGGGGTATGAAAGCCTTTGTCATTTTATTTTACAATAAAAAATTCTAACAGCGTATGAACACTCTGTTCCCGGCAGAGGCAAAGGACGTACAAAGTTAATTAGAAAGCAAAGCATTGAAATAACATCTACATTCAAAGCTCCTGTTCGGTACTTTGCCCAATGCATCCAAAGTGGTTTGAGAGAATCACAGTCTGGGTTTTTTCCACCCAGAGTCAAAGCACACGTGGCAACACTTCCGTCCCCTCCAAACCACAGGCGACAAACAACGTTAACAGCAACTCCATGTGGGCCAACTTTTGCGGGCAATTACAAACTGCAGAATTCCTTTATTTTTCCTTGATAAGAAATTGTGTCACTGAACACATGACAACACAAATTAACTCAGTGGGTAGCAGGAGCTGGATCAAACCGAATTGTGAAACGGATGGTTTTAATAGCAAATTCTTCCAGTATAGTTCCCAAAACGTATTCCGACACATTGTGCACATGCTCCTCACAACCACCATGGGAGGTAGGAAGTACAGATGTTATTATTCCCATTTGACCCACGAGGAGTCACAGACTGGTTCAAAGTCAGTCACTCAAGTTCTAGAGTATTTACACTTTCTCAAAATTTCCAGTCCAACAACACTCCTCTGATTTTGTTTGGTACATTTTCCTTTTTTTTCTCTCCTTAATTTATGTGAGGGTGGAGATGAGTTTAGACCCAAAGAAGAGACAAAGGAGAGGAAGGTGAGGCCATGGTTAATTTATGTAAAGTACATTGGATGGCCTCCTTCCATCATTTACAAGAGCCTGAGCAAGGCCAGAGGACGAAACTATTAGTCTCTAGACTTATCAGGATGTTCTAGACTTCTAATAGGATGGCTCTGACTCAAGTATGGGTTTGACCTCTGAGGCTAAATTCCACCTTCTCGAAACTTCCCTCCTTTTGAAACCTATAGAATCAAAGCAACTCAATATCTTCTAAGAGAATTTGTTTCTGGTACAATTAGTTTCCTAAACACCTCTTTTCAGAAACACCCACATTTCAGTATTTACTGCCACCTAGGATTCTGTAACAGTTCATGTCAGCAGTCAGGAGACCTTTCAGTTCTCAGGACACTAACTTCTTGTAGCCAGAAGGTCAGAGTCATGGCAGCATCCCTTTCACTGGAAACTAATTTTGTTTCAAAGAGACTCAAATGGCGAGGCTCATCAGTTTTCTCATCCATGCAAACGTGTGGCTATGAGCCACAATAATAGCACCTGGGCTAAGACCATGCAATTCAATTTACAAGTATTGTCTGCTGACCTGAGCAAGACACTACGTTAACTGGGCCTTGGTCAGAGATCTCTGCTGGGGCCCAGCAGTGGAATTCAGGAACTAGTGTGGGCGGGGTGGGAGGTATCTGGGGGTAGTCTAGCCCGTCTGCAGGGGGTTCAAGTGTGTGCACTCTCACCTGATGCACAAGTGGGAGACGCCTTGCCTGGGGGGAGGGGCAGTATGTAGAGGGCTGGCTGCCTGGTGGGATCTTAGGGGTATGGCCAGGTCCAGTCTGTGGCAGGTTCCCTCAGGGAGCCCTGCTCCTGCTCTCTGATCATGTTCCTTCTTCTGGGTACCAACCCTCAACAAGAGCTCCTGCCAAACAGGTCAATCCGGGCACGACACTTGCAGAACATAACCCCGTTTCTTTGCTTACCGCTGACTGGATGGGCGCCTGACCTGAGGGCAGCTTAGCCACAGGCAGATAGGAACTGAACCAGATCCTCAAGCATTTGCCTAAAGGGGACTCAAAGATGCTAGTCCAAGAGGAGTCTGCATTGGGAAGGAGAAGTGTAGTGTGAGTCCTGAGGTGTGTATTTGGTTCCATGTGCACTAGTGAGTAGGCTGTTCGAGCAAGCAAGAGGATGAACAGGTGTGTTGAGAGAAGCAGATGAAAGCAGGTGAGGGGAGAGAAGGCCGGAGAAAGAGCCATCAGGAAGAAGCGCTGGGTAATGGCTCATCTGCCTTTTGCCACATCTGCCCTTTGCTTCTGCAATTTACTCCTGTGTCTTTCCGTCAGCCCCTGCGCTGAAGTAAGGCTGAGCAGGTTTCTAGTCCTTGAGAAGTTCCAAGACTGGAACACCTTTGAGGTTGGCCTAGATGGCAGAATCTAACTTCTAATACTTGGACCCAGTCAGTGACAAGCTAAATTATACTTACACCTTAAGAGTCTTGGACTGTAATTTGAAAGGGAAGTCCAAATTCTAAATTCAGGTCTAAGTTCAAATCTTTTTCTCAAACTTGAAAACTTCTACTACATTCATTATACACTTAACTTTGAGCATTTGTGTGTTATGTGGAAAAAATGAGGCTCATTTATATGAAATCAATATTTTTTGATCCATTTCAATTTTTGCCTTGCAGAGAAGTATTTCTTTTACTTAGATGTAAGAATTTCACACATCTTCCATTCTACCTACTCTCACTGAAGGTTTTCTTTTTAATCACAGATTTTATAATTTCCTTTCTTGACTAAAAATTATTTAGAAATTATATGTTTTTGGTGTTTGCCTTTTTTTCCCCTTGGGCTCTTAAAATAACAAGTACACAGCATTACTTCCCCTGGGACGGTGAGTTGCCTTGAACCCTTCAAGAGGCAACTTCCCTGTCTATAGTTCACAGTTGCCATCTAGTTCCTACATAAGCCTCAGATCACAGGCACCAGGTCACACAATGGACCTTTATGTTCTTGCCCTACTAGGTCACCTGATGAAGGGACAGAGTGTCAGTACATCCTTGCCTGCCTTTTGGACCCATAGTGCTGAATGAGTAAGTTACCTCCACCGGCTTCCAACCAAGGACATTATTTCTTCAGTGGTATTCTCTGGGAAAAATTGATCACCCCCCCTCCCCTCTTTTGGCAACAGTATTATGGAGTCCCCCACACGACTCTTGCCTATTTTTAAAATTTCTGGGCACAGTTAAAGAAATGTGTCTCCAACAAGTGTACAGGCAGCATGGTGAAATGGAGAGCAGGCTGGGGCATGGATCAGCAGGCTTGGGCTCAACCCTTCGTTTGTCTGGACGTTGGCTTTCTCCTTCCAAGTCACTGAAATCCTCTATGGCTTCTGTGCCTGTCTGGAAGATCATGACACTTTGACCTCAGTGCTGCCCTCTCTGGGCTCTCATGGAACCCCATGTTCACATCTGTGTGGTGATTAACCATCTGAACTTCTCATAGTCTCCTGTCCTGGGAGCTATCACCTCTATAAAGTTAGGAGACTCTTTAGAGAAGGGACCACATCTTAGTCCCAGCAGGCTTTAATGATGGTGGAAAAACATTAACACATTTTTTTTTATTAATTTAAGGTTTTCTTCGCATAGACTTCTTGAACCCACAGCATCTGGTTTGATAGTATTTGATTTATCATGTTATATTTTAATTGTCTCAATGAACTAAATATTTCATGGGGTTCTGTGAAGCCCTCAGTGAGCTGTAGCTCCATTGTCCTGACTATCTGGAGCCATACCACTAACTCTAGATTCATGATCTGGAAGTTACTGGAACCCAAAGCTTAGAAGCATTCATACTCTATAGTCTAGAAACTTTTCTCTCATATTCCAAGCATTTACCAAGTCCACACAGTACTGTGTTGATCCCACTGCACTGATGAAATACTGATATTATTGATAAAGTGGAACAATGCATCTGGCTTAATCAGACTCACATCATTTGCATGAAAAGGCTGAGTTTCTTTGGCTTTGTCCACTCAAGTGCATCAATTGCCTGTTTGGATAGACTTAGGTGTCGTGTTAACCTGTCAGTAAAATCTTGTACTGTCCACAGTGTTCTGCAAGCTGATTTCAGTTTTGGACTACAACTGGCCATTGGTAGAAATATACCATATATACACATGGAAATTACAAAAATACATTTTATTTATAGCTGATTTCTTATTAAGTAACAAAAAACTAACACTATGAAAGATCAACCAGCAATACTAAAAGGACACTAGCTAACATCATCCCCACAAGAGACTTGTCTGGAGATTCCATGACATATCTCTGGACATTCCAGAAAGGACAATTTGCCATAGGGAAATAAAAACAGCTTCTTGGGAAAGTCTGTGCTTTGACAGTTGGAATCTCCCATTCTAATCAGTTCCAATCCTACTCTAAGTTTCCTCTCTCTTCTTTCAGTAAAGACCAAAGAAACTCATGAAGACAATGGATAGATGGGGTCAGAGGGGCATGGGTACAGCTGAAAGCTAGATGGGTCATGGGTGAAGGCAGGATAGGACCATATTCTCCAACAGACACCAGATAAGCCCCCTGACATCATACATGGCTCCCAAAATTGGGGAAGAAACTCAGGGTTCCCTTTTCCCATGGTACCCCAAATCAGTTTTATTTGCACAGAGGGGTCATCAGTGGCCGGTACCCAAGAGCTACAAGGCAGTGTTTCTTCTGCCCAGGACTCTGGAGGCTGATGCTTCATGCCAGGGAGAGTAGCATGAAGCAGCGCCATCCCATCCTGCCATCTCAGCCAATGTCCCCCTGCATCCATCCACCATGGAGAACTGGTGAACGCCACAGACTTTTAAAAAGATGCTTTGCATTTCATCTCAACTCAGATTTTCTACATTCTGAAGCTTCTAGAAGCAGAGGCTGCAGTGTGGGGTGACTGTGGATCCATCTTTCCCATCTCGGATGTAACCAGTAATGGTTTCCTTTGTACCATTTAACAGCACATGCTGGACTCCACTGTGGAGGAGACATCTTGTTAAAGTTGCTGTATCCATTATTTCCCCCGGATAGCTGGGTTCTCAGGCCATCTTCAGTACAAAGAGAAACCTCCACAAATAACTGCTTCTCTTTTACAGGCCCCCAAGCCTCCCAGCACTGATTCTCTTTCATTTGGATCCAGTTTGCAGGAGACCTTATTTCCAAAATGACAACACCTTTTAAACAGCCTGTCAACACAAGTCCACCATTCTGGCTCATCGTCTCTCTTTCTTGGCCTTTAATTAACAGGTGTGTGTGGTGGGGGGAGGGAGAGTCAGGACTATTTATAGGCACAGCCATTGGAACTGATTTCCATCCAATTCATTTGACTTTGAACATGAGCCTTTAAAAGCAAAGAGACTCGAGTTTCTTGGCTGGAGAGTCAGCATCTCTCTTACAGACTAGAGGTGATTTTTAAAGCGATCACGGTCATGGCTCAATGAGAGAGTACAGTCTGGTGGTTAATCACACTCCTGTGTTGCCTTTAACACAGAAAGAGAACATGCAGAGGTCACTGAAGACAGAGAGGCATTCTCTCCCTTCTGGCGACTTACTAAAATGGGACATTGGACAGGAACCTGCAGGCTAACTAGAGCCTCTCACGACTAGGGCTCCTTAGGGAAATTCCACCCACAGTTCAAACATTCAGCCCAACAGAACATCAAATGCAGGGTCCCAGCTAGGGACTTGTCGACCCACAATTGGCTGCAGGAGTCAGAATCCAGTTGTTCACAAGTTTTCTGTTTCCCAGCAGCCCCACCACTGGGCATTATTAGAATCTGAGGGTGAGAAAGACCCATGCATTGTCTGGAGCCCCCACACATTAGGGCCGAGGAGCCCAAAGTCTGTTTGCTGTCTCACAGTCTTCAAGTGCAGATTCCCTCAGGGTTGAGGCGTTAGACCTGGAACTCAAACATGTCTGTCTGCTTCTTGGCCAGCTTGGCCACTTCCTCCCGGATAGCCTTCACGAGGGCTGCGGTAGAAATGTTGGTCAATGGAGTGTCTGGAGGCTCATTTTCCGTCAGGCTCTGCTGTGAGGCAGCTGTGGAGGGGACAGGGGCCTGCTCTAGGCTTGGGTGAAGGTTGGTGGGCTGGCTATACTGGCGAGGGAGCCTGGAGGGTGAGCTCTGTTGATAACGTGACCTCGGATAGGCCTCGATGTACCCGGGAAGAGGGACCTGCACAGGAGGTTGAGAGAGGAGAAGAAACTCATGTGAGGAGGGATCTCAAGGCACAGGATACACTCAATACGGGAAGCAGGAGGCCACTGAGGTCAAGGAAAGAGGTTTAGAGGAGAATTGAAATCATATCCTATCACAGCGATGGCCCTTCCAATCTGGAGTCAGTTTCTTTAGCAAACAGCTGTCTTGAACTCACTAAGTATGATAGCTGGATGAATTAAACAGGTGTTTTTCAACTTTGCTGAGAACATTAAGAATACACCTGAGCTCACAGTTAAATGACCCTGCCTTTCTTTTTGACTTAAGCACAAATGAGTAAACAGAACTATTGCAAGAGAGTTCAGGGACTTTTAACTACTATTAATAGCTAATATCCATTGAGCCCTAATGATTTTCACATAGTATCTCATTTAATTCTGCAAGCAACAACCTCCTCGCAGGTGTCATCCTTGCTTCATAGGTGAGCACACTGAAGCAGAGGGTACCACCATCTAAGGAAACAGCCACCAAGCCACCGAGCCATGGTCTGCACAGGTGCATCTGGCTCCAAGCGCTGGGAATTTATTTGTGCACTACAGTGTTTTTTATATAGGTACACTATCACATTCTTGAAAAAAAATCTCTTCTCATTAAAAGTAGGAGACATACCATTCTCTACTTAAACAACAGAAGTCTCTAGAAATAAAGACAAGCAAAAGATTTAGGATCTATGAATAGCTTGCCCACAGAAACAGTGCCATATGTGGACTGTATTTGGACCACAGAGACATTTGCATCCCAGGATGCTGGGAAAAGGAGTACTGAGGATGTGGGCGCACAGTACTGTAGGGCAGGCAGAGAATAGGTGTTGGGAGTCCACTTCCAGGTTCAAGAGGTAGGCTAGGCAGGCCAGACAGGTGGAAAAAACAAGAGCAAAGGCACAGGGATATGGAGGGGTGTGTGTGTGGGGGGGGGAATGGTGTCCTCAGCCTGTCCCCTCTAAAAGCAACTGAATGCTAGTCCACAGAGCATGGGCTTCTTGAGTGCATCTACCTATTGTCTTGGACACACCTGTGAGAAACAAAGGCTGAGTCTATAGTGCGCCTGGAACTCACTGTACATCATGCTGGTCTTGTGATTGTGGTGGTCCTCCCAGCTCTGTCTCCTGACTTCTGGGACTACAGACATGTACTACCACCCCTGGCTTCTTCCCCATCAACAGATACGTTCATCTGGAGCCACTGGGGAGGATGGAGCAGGACAGCTGTCTTAACCTCTTCAGGTTGCTATAACAAGCTCTCACTGACCAGGGAGCTGATAAGGAATGGGAGGTTATTTTTATACTCATGAAGGGGACTCCAATGTCTGGTAAGAAGCTGCTTCCTGGTTCTCGACAGCTGCCATTTCCTGTCACCCAGATGATAGAAGCAGCAGGGAAGCTCTTTGGGGGCTTCTTTTATAAGAACATTCATTCTATTCACAAGTACTTGACCCTCACAAACCAACTAGCTCCCCAAGGCCTACCCCCTAAAGCCATCACCTTGGCATTGTGGAAATCGGCATGTGAGTCAGGTAGAGGGACACAAACATTCAGACATTTGGGATAGGGGAGTAGATGGTAGGCTGATGGACGCTCTGATAGTCCCTCTTGAGAAGGTAGGTTTCTGAGATCATGGGCTGGGAACCCTTCATGGGCGTCAGCAGAGAAGTCAGCTTCAGCAAGGTCATTTGGGGTGGGTCTGGCAGAAGTGAGCTCTGAGGCTACCTCGGTTGCCTAGGTGAGGCTGCAAGGACTCACTCAATGGAAGTAATTGGATTGATGCCTTAAGCGTGAGTTTGGGCTTTAAATTTCATCACAAGACCTTGCAAATAAAAATAAAGTGGCAAAAAGCTGCTAATGTCTCTACACACAGGGGCTGGAAGGTTTCCCCTGTGCTTTAGAGGAAACCCAGAGTTGGACTGTCCCACTTAGCCAGCCAGCCACAAGAGCTAAGAATACGCGGGTGACTGGGGCTGACCAAGAACCAAAGCCGGAACACAGGAAGCCTTTCAGATCTCAGTTCACATGTCCATTCTTCCAGTCTGACACCAGCCAACAGTTCCACGCAGTTTCTTTAGAGTGGCAGGCATTCCTCCTGGGGCCATCGTCACCTGTCCCGGGCCCTCAGTCTTGTGAAGGCAGGACTTCCTGCACCCTCACCTTCTCACTGCTTTGCCCCATGCTCAGAATTATACCTAGCACAGAGCAGGAAGTCTCCCAGAGCCTGGGGCTCTAGGCACAGTTGGGAAATCACTGGAGGATAGCCAGTAGGTTCCAAATGTGTGGGGAGGAAGCTGCTACATTTCAAACTTAGCTAACTGCATGCACCGGAGAGGAGAGAGTCAATACACGACCCTTTCTCTGTGACATCAAATCTTGGTGCTAATGGCAAGAACCAGCAAGGGAAAGATAACCAGCCAACTGGGGTGGTCCCGGGTCGTACTTAGAAGTGGGGAAGATAAGGAAATAGTCTCTTTGTAGGCAAGCATCATTATGCTTTGCTGGCCAGAATCCAGGGTTGCTGTGGGATGTTCTCTATGCTGTGAATGTGTTGCTCTGATTGGTTAATAAAGTGCTGATTGGCCAGTAGCCAGGCAGGAAGTATAGGCGGGACAAAGAGAGAGGAGAATTCTGGGAAGTGGAAGGCTGAGTCAGAAGATGCTGCCAGCCGCCGCCATGAGAAACAAGATGTAAGATACCAGTAAGCCATGAGCCCTATGGCAAGGTATAGATTTATAGAAATGGGTTAATTTAAGATATAAAAACTAGATAGCAAGAAGCCGGAGCCATTAGGCCAAACAGTTTAAATACTATAAGCATCTGTGTGTTTATTTGAGTCTGAGCGGCTGCTGGCCCGGGCGGGACTGGAGATAACTCAAGCAACCCAGGGATGCAAATATTCCTTGACAGACATCACCAATTGATCACAGCACAAGCTCCTGGTTAGTCTATGTTGTGATTCTGAATGTGAACTATGCCTCATAGGCTCATGTATTTGAACCTGATCTTCAGCTGGTGGTGATGTTTGGGAATCTTTCGAAGATGGAGCCTTACTGGAGGAAGTGGGTCACTGAGGGTGACCCTTGCGGCTTTAAAGCCAGCCTCACTTCTCGTTCGCTCTGCTTCCTGACTACAGACGCTGTATGACCAGCAGCCCCTTGCGGTTGCGCCTTCCTCCACATGATGGGATCTCTTGAACTGTAAGCCAAAGCAAACCTCTCTCCCCTTAAATTACTTCTTGACAGATTATTTTTTGTCACGATAATGAGAAATCAACAAATACACCCCGAGGCCTCCTCCAGAAGCGTTTCCATCTAGCACCAAGGGTGAAACCCATGTGACATCCTGGGTCTAGGTAATTTGGGGGCACAGGAAGGTCAGGCACAAAGGTGGGGGGGTCTTGTTTTTCTCACATCAATGTAGAGGACATGAATTCTTTAATCACCCCAAATGGGGTGTCTTTCTCTAGCTGGCTTTCTGGGCTTCCTGTGCTGTCTCTCACTTGCTCTGAATCCCCTGTACAGTAAGCAGAGTTTGCACCATGCCTGGGCACACTCCTCAGGTGAGCTACCGGTGGTAACTGGGCCCCAAGAAAGACCTATCGAGGCTGCAGCGTTAAAAAGAGCCAGGGAAACTCAACCACTTTCACACTGTTGGGGATAATTCTGGAATGACTCCGTCATCCTGTCAGGAAGGTTAGGTTTGCATTTGCTGAGGTCTTTTGCCTTTTTCTCTAAGGTGAGGTGATCCCAAGGGCAGCTGGATGTAGCTGAAAGCCTAGGTAAGCTATGTGTGCTGAGCATCTTGAGGGCAAAGATCAAGGATTTGGAAAATATTTCCTTTGAATCCTGCAGAGCACATAGCTGTCCAAGCTGTAGGCTTACAGCCTGCCCTGTGCAACACGTGTATCAGTTACTCTGAAAAGCACATACATTATTTCTACATTTTAAGACTTACAGAGTCAAACACGCTCTGAATTGATCAGTCCTACCCAATGTTTAGATAGGCAGGTAATGCAAAACAATCGGAATCCGATGGAGGGCTGAGGAAGGCGAGTCAGACACGGGCGCTCGGCACTAGGGGGCGTTAAGGCAGAAGGATTGCAGGAGTTTACAGTTTGGTCTTGGCTTCATAGTACATTGTGAACTGCAAGCCAGTTTGGACTTAGGAATCAAACCTTGTCTCAAAATAAACAACAACAACTAAACAAGCAAAACAACAACAAAACCATCCTCAGACCCCAAAAACAAAACAAACAAAAAGAATGAAAAAAAACAAAAAACAAAACGAACAAACAAACAAACAAAAAAACAAAGACAAAACAACAAAACCCAAAAAGAAAGGTAAAGATGAGCCCTTCCACAACTACCCAGGTTAGACCCACTGACCCAACAGCAGGAAATCTCTCTAGTTCCTCTCTCAGAGCTTACTTACTCCAACTCCGCAAACAATCTGAATGAGTTCAATGTTTCGTTTGCTGAGAATAGCACATTAGGAAAGGCCCATGTGAAGATGTGGAGATATTGACAGCATAAAGTATCAGCCAGGAGGAAGTTCATGCAAAGAACAAGCACATTAAGCTGTAGTATTGAGTCCAGATAGTAATAGTTTGTAATACTTGACAAAAAGGCCAGAATCCTCAAACTGTTAAGGCCCAACCTCCAAATGCCTCCTGAGACCCGTGGGACTTCCTAAGGATGCTGAACCACTCATAGTAACCATTCAGTTAGACTCTACCCACTTGAAAGGAGAAGGAATAGAAAGCGTTCATTTCAGAAATACTTCAAATGCAACGTGGCCTGTATTTTTATGTTTTAGAAACCAAAGAAGTAAGCTTTGGACAACAGGAAAGTTTATATGTAGGATCACCCCTCTGGTGTTGGAACTCAGGCTGCAGGGTATGGTGACCTCAGAGGTTTGGACAGAGATACTGCTAGATTCCTGTATCAAGGTATTTTTCCAAAGCTAGGAATTTATTCCAAAGGCAGAGACCAATACTGAAAGTGACTAACATGCAGGGGATGTCAGGTTCAGCTCGGGGAGTAACCTGCCTTTCTCAGTTGCACCAGGTGAGCTCACTCGAGGACCAGACAGCCCACTGCAGACACCATAGGTGCTTACTTTTTTTTTTTTTTTTTTTTGATCGAATTTTTTTTTTTTGCAATGGCCACATCCAGAAAGCCCAAAGACAGGTATATCTGTGTCACCCAGCTATGAGGGAGAATGAAGGGAGCTATCAAAGGATTGGGACGAACAAACGCTTGGGGGGAGGTCAGCAGGAAGTCTTAGGATCTGCCACATGGTGCTTTCAGGGTTTCCGAGGCTTCATTTGCTGACATTCGATCTAAAACCTTGTAGAATGGGACAGTTCAAAGAAATACATTTTATAGACGCATTGGAGCTAGGCTGGTCTGAACTCTGGCCTTGGCTCTTCTCCAGATGTGTGGCCTTAGACATGGTGTCACGTGACTAAGCCTCAGTTCCTTATCTGCAAGCCGGGAGCAGTCATGGCAGTTCTAAAGCTCACTTGATCACATTGTTGTGGAGATTAAATATGACAGTCGAATGGAACATCTAGACCAGGTCTGGCACATAGAAAATACTAAACAGATGCTAGTTATTGCTATAAGACTTATTTGGTTACGGTCACCCTGCTAGGAAGAGGTAGAATGTGTACTAGGAAATGTCTCAAATTCCTCCATCAGAGGTCACATGCCTCTCCACACTTCCTCCCTCAAAATGGCTCGTCTCATCCACCGCCGTGGTGGGAGAGGTCCTGAGAGAACCGAAGCCTAGTCTCTGTCTTTCTCCTGGAGGTGTGCCCAGCAAGGGAGGTTTTATGAGAGTATCATCAAGGATCTCACCGAATCAGCCCACTGGCTTGGGAGCTCATTCTCTCCTGCATAGGACATCCAGGCTTGGCTCCTGTAGGATGAGGGAGGTGTTGGGATGAAGTAGCCGGTGAAGCCAGGTCTGTTGGCAGCTGGGATGGCAAACACCGCTGGCACTGTGTTACCTGCACAGAGGGAGTGGGTGGGAGGTCAGGAGAGTCTGGGTTCTGGATCCAGACCCCTACCCGCAAGAGCCAGCTAAACCCCATTTCATAGACCACCTGGCTGCCTGCTGGGCCCAAAAATCTCAGCGAATCAGGCCTGAGGTAAGGAGCACGTTCTTGGCTATAATATTAAGCAGCTCTTTATAGGGCAGAGGAGATGCTGGGTACAGAGACTCCATTTAATGCAGACAGAGCCGCTGGAGCGGCTGAAACTCTAGGTAATGCATCAGCGAAGAGGGTGGCTGAGGTGGAGGGCACCTGGCTTTCCTTAGTGGAGCTCTTCCAAGGTCATGGTGACTGCCAAGGGGAGCAGGTGGTGCCCTACTCAGGGTATCTGGCACAGAGACCAAGTGGAGCTAAGATCCAGGCTGTGCCCTCTTTGCAGGGGTGGGTGCTACATCCACTTTTTTTTTTCCACTTCTCCGGCTGCTCATGGGCTAGCAGTGCCTCACTTTCCCCATCCTCCTAAAGAGGGAGTAGAGAGTCCAGTCCTTCCCATTGCACCTGCATGAAGTCTACTTCAGGAAGCTGGAACTCTAGGGAGGACTCTGACGTTGGTCCAGGTTAGAGGATGCAAGGGAAAAGGTCATTGGGGAGGAAGTAGGAGGCCTCATTCTGCAACCCCAGCCCCCATCACCTGCCTAGTCAATATGGCAGGCATCATCTGTTGTGGCTCAGATCAGCTTTCTAGGCTTTGAAGGTCCAGCTCCCCCGATAGAGCCCCCATCCTCTCCCTCATCCTACCCTAATAGTCTTGACCTGTTCAGAGGAAAGGACACCTTGGACGCAGGTGCTTTCTTCCCAGGAAGACATGCGGTTTTAAAGATTTAACAAAAGCAGTCAAAAGGAATGGATTTAACCAGAGGAATTCCTGGAAACCACAAATGGTTGGCAACTGGTGCTAGCAGGTTTAACCATAAAGGTATGGCATGTATACAATAAAAATTCAACCAGGTCACATACAAACTAGGGCGTGTGCAAACCTCCAGTTCCATTTGTCATTGTCTGTCAGTTTGACCAAAAAACAAAAACAAAAACAAAAAAACCCACAACTGGAAATGCCCCTTATGTCCATCAAAGGAATGGACTGCTGCAGATCATGTCATGGACATGATGGGAAGGATGGCGGTGGAAATGAGTGGCTAACCCGTGCTCAGACAGCCTTCTGGAGAAGTACTGCAACAATATCGAGTTAAAAAAACAGTGCAAAAGGAATGTGTAGTATATGATTTATGCAAATTTAAAACACATATAGAATTAGCATATACTTTTAAATAGGTACATAACACAACACAGGTGTGGGCCCCAACACCCCACTATGAGTGTCTGCCGCCTTGCTTGCCGACCTTGACCAGATGTCCTCCCTATGTTGATTCCCTGCCGGCTTCTTCTTACTGGCTTTTTCTCACCTCCCGATCACCGGAGATTCTTCACCGGAGGTTCTTTGTTCGTGTGTCCTGCATTTGGTGTAAACAACTCAGGTGCAAGAATGTTAAGCATTTGGTAGCGAACTTCTGCCCTCCGGGGACCCTCCATTGTCCTGTGAGTCTGTACTTAAGGCTTCTTCCCTCTTTCAATAAACGGCATTTGGCATTCGGCTTTCCGCTGAGGCGAGTGACCTGCTGTCTTTGTCTCTGTTTTTCAATCCACAGCCCCTCGCTCGGACATGGTGGCTCGGACATGGTGAATGGGTGGTGGTAGCGCGGGCGCTACACACTACAACAGGTCTAAAACCCATGGCCCGAGGACCATGGTCACCTTGGGGAAGGATGGCTATACGTGTCATGCTGTGAAAGTAAAATAAACAGAAACCTGGAATATGACAAAATATTAACATTACTTTGACTTTAGCATAACTAGGTATTCTGCATGGTTTCAGCTTTTTTTTTTTTTTTTAAGAAATAAAACCAGTAGTTCCTCTGGTCAATACCTGTGAAGTCAGAGGACCCAGACCTGTGGCGGTTCTGGGTCCTGACAGCGGCAGTTTGTGTGGATTGGGGAGAGGGCTCCACACAGGGAACAGGCTTCCTCTCCTCTGCTCACCTGAGTAGTTTAAAGCCGATTGATCCAACTGCGTCACCGACACGGGACCTCTGGACACCTGGGCAAACGAGGCACTGTCATGCAACTGGGCGGGCTCAGGTCCTGTGGACTCAGCCATCCGGGTCTTGCTGCCGATATCTGATGTGGACCTGAGTAGGGCAGAGGGACCGTGTGATGTGAGCATGCCTCAGGCACCAAGCAGTCACATTACGCTGAAAAGTGGTCTGAGGTCATCAAGCCCCTGTTCCCATGAGGTCCTGGGACTGACTTGCTACCAATAGCAATGGGACGCTGGTGGTGTCCTCAGGCAGCAGGCACCCAGACCTTCAACAGTGGAGTCGGCTTTTGTTTCTCCTGTTTGAGGTTAGCTCTCTAAGGATGGTCCCGGGTAGTAGAACATTTAATTTCCATGTAAAAGCAGTGAGGCAATTAGTTCTGGGTGTTAGCTGGGGACGCCGAGGAGGCAATGACATCAGGAACAGCCAATGGGATGGATGGCTTTACCTGTAAAGTGCGTTCCTGGTCTAATGCTCTGGGTTTCGGTGAAGGAAGTGCCATCCTCATGTGGGTGAGGATGGCAGATGGCGGAGAAGGTGGGGGTGGGGGATTGGCAGAAGAAATGGACAGATGATGGCTATCGGCAGACCTGCCACGAAGGACTGAAGTGGGTAACTGATCTGGAGAGTTACACAGAAGTAGCTCAGAACCCCGTGCTTCCTCAGGGAGGGAGGAGGGGCGGTCAGTGTGGGGTCTCCCTTTCTCATCCCTCCTTCCCTGTTGGCTTGTTCCCACAGCTCTGCTTCAGACGACCCTTTCCAGGAAAACTTCTGGATCTTTCCCCGTGCACTCTGCTGAGAGCCCTTCCTGAGGAATCCTAGAGAGTTACATCAGGGACCCAAGAAGCAAGGTGGTCTGCCATGAATCACAAGGCAGACCTTTGGCAGATGAGGCAAAGGCCCCTTGGTCAGCTTCTTACCACCCCGCCCTGGACACCACTGGCCTCGAGGGGCGATGTCAAGCAGGCTAGACACTGAGCCATCAGAACTGAAAACAGTGTCTTTTCCAGGGACGCTCACTTTTTTTTTTTTTTTTTAAATATCTTCACAAAGTCCATGCCTGTGGCCCACAGATGGGCTGCCCAGTATGTTGGTGAAGGTTGTGGCACAGGGCTGGGACAGTGACCCAGCATTCCCCAGGGCAGGGTTATTCCTAGCTTGGGTATCAGAATTAGTTCATTCTTCCCCAGAGCTCCTGGTTTTTCTGTTTCTTGTCCCACTTTATTAAAGACATGTGCTGGCTGTGTCAGTAAAGAACAAAGAGAAGGCTTAGCAAATGCCTCATGCTGAGATGTGTGAGTTCAGCCTCTCCGAAAAGTCAAGACCGGGAGTGGGTAGCCCAGACCCCACTACTCCCCGGCCCCTGAGACACTGTCCTACAAATAGCAAAGGGACTTCTGGGTATGAAAACACAGGATGAGGCAGCCACACTTGTCATTCTCATATCTTCAAGGTCAGGGTATGGGCAATCAAGGTACAGGGCAATCAAGGTGGGGTGGTTTGGATTGTGGGATCTCAGGGACTTTCTATTTAGAAAGACATGCAAATTGTTCAATGTGGTCTCCTCTTCATGATACTCTGCCCACAGGACTAAACAGCCCGGGGGTCAAATCTTTTCCAAATATCTCAAAGCCATGAAAGGAATGCGTTACCGCCTGAGGGAAGCCACAGCCACAGGGCCTGTCCTGGGAGGTACGGGTGGCGGGGGAGAGCCCATGACCATTTCAGGAAGCTGGGAAAACCTGTAAGCCTGTGAAGAGACAAGCAAATCAGAGAGAGCTGTTTAAACCAGTGTCCCCCAGCACACAGCTTCT
This sequence comes from Peromyscus aztecus, assembly GCA_902168405.1. NCBI lineage: Eukaryota > Metazoa > Chordata > Mammalia > Rodentia > Cricetidae > Peromyscus > Peromyscus aztecus. Next base: position 25,561 of record CABHPQ010162834.1, on the reverse strand, counting down.
TATTTAAGGAGGAAGAGCCTTCCAGGGGCCAGACCCTCAGTCCTTCCTCACAAGTGCTCACTAGATCTTCCTCACCACAGGCCCCAAGCTCATCCCATGCGCCCCTCATCTCTCTGTGGCTCTGGTTCGCTTGGACCACTGCAGCCCCAGAGCCCTTCAGTGGCCTTAGAGCGCACTTTCCTCCTCGGGCATTGGCAAATGCTGCTCCCTCTTCCTGGCATGATTTTCTCCTGGTTCTGCCCATTGCTCCTTCCTTCATAGCATTAAACCTGCCCCGTACCTCCCTTCCCTCTGTCTAAGGAAATGAGTACTTTTGGGCTAAATTATATGGCTCCTTGCTTATTCATTATCCGCCACCAGCTAGGCTGTAATCTGAGGTTTTAAGGGCAAGGTTTCGTTGTCAGTAATATCACGCCTGGAATAGTGTGTAGCAGAAGATCAATAAATGTTAGCGCGGAAGAAGGAATGAATGAACGGCCGGGGCAGTTTCCTTTCTCATGGAACAAATGAATGAACGGCCGGGGCAGTTTCCTTTCTCGTGGAACAAATGAATGAACGGCCCGGGCAGTTTCCTTTCTCGTGGAACAAATGAATGAATGGCGGGGCAGTTTCCTTTCTCGGGGAACGCGGGTTTAATGTGGGAAAGGAGTGTGTTGGGGGGCAGGAGGATGTCATGAACAGACTTTCAACTCCTAGGGAAGTCTGGTGACCTCTGTGGACTCCAATGTCCTCTTCTGAAGTGGAGACATCAATGCTGTGCTCAGGGTGTTCCTGAGAAGATAGGCAAGGCCCTGTGTGTGCATGGACTTTGCGAGCGAAGCAAAGACTTTGGTCAACATTCGAGGGGATACAGGAAAGACAGACAGGGTCAGAGAGGGTCAGGCCAAGGCCTACAGAGATGCTCTTGGGGTAGACAGAGTTCAACTTGTCTTTTTAGGACAGTATGCTTACCTATCAGACTCTCAAAAAGAACAGGATGGCAGGCCTTTAAACCCCAAAGCATGAGCATAAAATGCTTCAGTAAGGGGAACCCATAACACAGATTCTTTTGAACTGAAAAAGGTCCCCTGCCCCTCTCTAGCACTAAAGGAAACACCACACCTGTCAGGGCTAACCCATAATAGCAGCGAGGCCACAGAGAAAACACACTTTGTAAAGGCACCATGAAAATTGTGAGCTGTAAGGGAAATCGCTAAGGACAGCTCTGGTACCTTTCTCCCCTGCATCTCAGCAAACTAAAACAAAACTGTGAGCTGATGCCAGAGGTGGAAATAGTGAGTAGGAAGCAAATGCAAAAGATGTGGCTTCCCAGAAGACAAACTGGGCAACCGATGTCTGATTATGATTTCAGGCTTCAGCACAGGGCATGTGGTTGAGGTAGGCACGTGCCTGGCAAGCCTGGCCTCTCCTTGGGAGGGTGACTGGTGAGGTTTCAAAGTCTACATGGAAACACCTGGAAATTCTCTTTCTAAAGTAGGCTCGCAGGATTAGTGCAATTAAAAAATAAACAGGTGCTTATACTACGAACAGGAGCTGATGGAATGTACCAGAGGGAGGAATGAACGTCAGTACCAAGGGCACAGACACAGACTTTTAAAGACTTCCAAGTTTCAACTGTCCAGACATAAACAAACAAACAAAAAATAGCATTGTAAGAAATGTTGTTGGAGGGTTAATCAAGCAGGGCTGATGGGTAGTGACCAAGAGCACACACTGTTCCTCCACAGGACGAAGTCCAGTTCCTAGCACCCACATCGGACAGCTCACAACCGCCTGTAACCTCAGTTCCAACACCTTTTCTGGCCCGGTGGGCATGATGCTCGCATGTATAAAAACCACATTCTCACACAGCACATATCATACAATTTAAAAACAAATACACATTTTTTTAAAAAGTATTAACTGACTAAACTGAGATGTCATCAGGAATGCTATAGCATACTCAAAAACAACTTTCAGACATCAAAGAGGGTTCCTGAGCTAAAGCCCTCAGTGTCAGGGAATTAAAATGTGCATTCAGAATTGATGAAGAGGGAATTAAGAAACTTGGAAACAGAACTGAGGAACTTAGTCAAAACTAATTGGAAAAAATAGGAAACTGAAAATATAAAAAGAAAAGATGCAGAGTTGGGCGATGAACAGGTCTGACATGGGCATCTCGATGCTGAAGAGCAGGAGAGGAGGAGTGATGTTGAGCATCTTCCTACATTGCTCTCCACTTTATCATCCTAGCAGGGTCTCCCACTGTATGCAGCAAGAGCTTTATCCACCAAGTCATCTTCACAGATCTATGAAACTATTTTATCAGACATGAAACACGTACTTGAAAGCAGTGTGTCTGGTTGGAATTGGGGAGAGAAAGGATGGTAAATTTGGCCCGTCCCTATTTCATGACAGCTTCCTGTGGTGCTTCCTGAACTCCGAGTTTTGCACACAGGTTGAAAACCATTGTCCTGTATGCCTTCCCAGCTGTACCTTCAGAATTCTTAATAATTCAACAAGTGATGTGCTCCCTTCACAAAATAAAGGGGTTCACAACCCTTCTGTCTCTTCTGGCCTCTGATGCTAGTCAGCAAAGGATGCAGACATCTATTTTTATCCCTGGATCTTGGAAGGCTTATTCTGTACTCAACACAGTTTGCTGGCCAGGAAAAGCTTGCTATGCATGCCTAATGGTAAATCACTAAAAGATCTGACAAAAAGTTCTGAGCTTCTGTTGAGCATTAAAGGAGTCCCCTTTATTAGTGGGCTTTTTCAGGCATAAAGCATACCTACACGAGACAGCAGACCCTCCACTCTAGGACTATGTCCTTGGAACTTTGGTAGTCACATAAATAGCAGAGATGGCCATTGCCATGTGTACATGAGCTGAGAAAAATCTTTCTCCATTTCCCGCTATGTAAGTTCCAGAGGTTCTAAATTCCTGTCTTGCATCCGAGTTCCCTTTCTGTGTCCATTCAATCTCGCATTTGTTGGCTCTTGTGTGATGGAGATTCGTTCTTCCTGCACCACTAGAAGCTATCTATTATTCAAAACTATTGATGGCCCCCCCAAGTTTGTCATTCCACAATTATGCTTGATGTGCTCAGCTTGTCACTCAAGAATGCATCTTTTGGGTTTAGGGGTGTGGAAGGGTCCCTTTTCTCTGGACAGGAAAGGCTGGAGACTCAGAACTCAAGGCCATCTTTATAAATGCCTCTGGTATGACTAAATAGGGCAATATTTGGGCTCAGAAATTCGATTGTAATGTGAAGAGAATGAAGGTGATGCTCCAGTCCACTTGGGTTGGGGGTGAAGGATCAAGGCACAGCTATCTTCCCTAGCAATCTCTGTGGAGTGAACACAGAGAGGTAGGAGCCTCCTGTGAGCATATAGTTACTAAAAGAGAGACAGCTGGACATGTGAACACAAGGATAGCACCAGAGCAATAAACGGCTGACAGGAGCATCCTAACCGGAGCAGGCCAGGGGATCTTGGGCTTTGTATTGGCAGGGGAAGGTAGACTCATGGTCAAAGCTCAGCTGTCCTCATTAAAGCTGCATTGGCCAGCCTTCTATACTAGTACTATAATTACCCAAGAGAATCTATTTATCATCCAAGAAAAGTTTCCTTTTTATGTTTTGACTTGAATATTTAGACGTTTCTGTCTATGGTTGGTTGGTCCCATTGCATTGGTCTTGTGGTAGTGCATCATTGGAGGTGTCCTCATGGCCTGGGAGTGAAGGAGAAGAAGAGACTGGGGTTCTATCACTCCTTTTAAAGGCATATCTCCAGTGGTCTGACTACAATCCCCTGCCCCATTAGGCCTCACCTCTTAAAGACTCTACCACCTATCAACAGTATCATGGGCTTGGGGACAATTCAGATCCAAACTACAGCAGAAGCCCTTGTCCACAGCCAGCAATCCGAAAAACATCCACTCTCTTCATATCCAGTGACAGGTAACTTTGTACAGACTAGATCTTCTAGAAGGATAGTTCTGACTTATTTAAACATGGGCTTGACAATTAAAATCTCACTCTAAGAAGAAACAAAACCAATTGTTTATCTTGATCTCTCAACCAACCAAGAGCAATGGACAGAACAGC
>CABHPQ010162834.1:0-21373 GCA_902168405.1 Peromyscus aztecus | reverse complement strand
GGACAGAGCAGTGTCTAAGAGCAGTGGACACAGCAGTGTCTAAGAGCGATGGATACAGCCTCTCAAAGCTGGCTGTCTAGCTTAATCTGAGACAACTAGGTACTTAGTAAGTGTGAATTCTTTTCTTCTAAGACAAAATAATACTCTGATATGGTAACTGAAATAATCACGATTTGTTTCCCTCCCACAGTTCTTTGAATCTAAGGTCCTTTCCATACTCCAACCAACATCCAGGGCATCCCAGCTTCTTGCTTCAGGGAAGGAAAGTCTCAGCACATTGAAGCTTGCCAAGAGTTGATTCTTGCTGACACTTCAAAAAATAGGAGTTACTAATCACAAAGCCCTAGATTGTGAGTATCAACCATTTAAGTCCTAAAGCACTTGGGGTCTAAATTTGATGCCATGATAGACAAAAGACCTGGAAGAAATAAGGGACATTTAGAACACTTCGTCTCGGGACTTAACAAACACCCTTTGATTGAAAGGGAAGTTGGAAGGGAGGCAAGAGAGCCTAGGATGCCAATGGATTTGTTACAGGGATGTTGCAGAACAATCTTTTTGTACACTGTGAAGATGTGTTGCTCTCATTGATTTAATAAAGAGCTAAATGGTCAATAGTTAGGCAGGAAGAGGTTGGGTGGGACGTGGTGACAGGGAGAGAGCTGGCTGGGATGAAGAAGGGCAAATCCACCAGGAGAAGTGGGGAGAAGCAAGATAAACACGCTGTGCTGAAAAAAGGTACCACCAAGTGGTAGAGCATAGATCTTTTTTTTTAAAAAAAAGCATGGGTCAATTTAAGTTGTAAGAGCCAGTTAGTAACAAGCATAAGCTATCAGCTGAGCATTTATAATTAATAGTAAGTCTCTGTGTGGTTATTTGGGAGCTGGCTGGTGGGACAGAAAATTATGCCTACACAGGGGCTATTTCCTGTCTCACCCTGTAGGATGAGGCTCTAAATCCCATGAAGATGTGGGTAAGTCTGAAAGTCAGGACTTGTGTGCACCTCTAGGAAAGCTTAGGAAGCCTTCCACCCTCATGCAAGATGGAAGAGTCAGGGCATGAGGCAGCCAGATGCAAGGGCCTTTAACAGTCCTGCGGGGATAGGTGAGGAAGCTTCTGGAGACGGAGAGGGACAGGCGCGGGTGAGCAAGCCTCTCATGAGAGAGTGGGAACAGGAGGGTGGGAAAGGAAAGAAAGGGGAAGGGAAGGAGAGCCAGCACTAGCACGCAAGGACAGTGAGGGAGAAGAGGGAGGGGTTTGGTAAGGATCTCTCCACAGTACAGGAAGGTGCCACTGTCCCCTTCTGGCATGCACTTTTCGGGGATGCCATCCAGGGCATGGGGAAAACTGGGACCAGAAGCTGCAGCCTTCTCCCCGACTCCCCCTACAGTTTCACATCGTGCAAGTGCCCAGACATCAGTAGGAGCCTGAGCCGACCGAGATGGTGAAGGAAAAACAAAGCTGGTTTCCCTGGAACAGCCAGAAAAACACCCAGCGAGTATTGCGGTTTCAGTATGGCATTTCCCTGGAGGCTCGTGGGGTACGCATTGGTCACCACGCATTGGTCACCACGCATTGGTGGTAGCTGGGGAGAGGTTATGGCACCTTTAGGAGGTAGGGCTTAGCTGAAGGAAGTAGACTCCTGGGAGTGAGTCCTCGGGCGTATCTTATCCCTGGTCCCCCTTTTCCTTCAAAACATGGGCCAAACCCTCTGAAGCCATGGGCTAGCTTCAGTTTTCCTTCTTCAGGCCGTTCACTCAGGCATTTTCGTCCTAGTGACATGGCAGTAACTAATTCAGTGGGCAGGGCGAGGCATTCTCCAGATTTTTCCCTTCTCTTCCCATGCAACAACCTTCCCATAGATCCGGTGGCTTTCCTAAGTTTAGTGGAGCATGCTTTGGTCAGATATCAAGAGCTCTGCTAGTTTCCAGGGGCACTGCTCAGGGAAGAGAAAAGGCAAACAGCCCTCCGCTCACCGAGTCAGTCAGTAAGGCACAGTGGCCTGCCTTCAAGGATCCTGAGAACTGCACAACACATGATCAACAGTGACTGGTCGGGACCATCCCCTGCAATTACTTACCCATCTGGCCAGATGGAAGCTCAGGACAGACTCAAATTTTATTTGGAGAAATACAAGCAATGTGATAGATTGTGAATCCTGGCACTGTGGTGACTATAAACATGCCTGATATGTTGACATGGTTTACTATTAAAGGTTTGGGAGACGACTCTTCCATTTGTAAGGGGGAAGGAGGAACGCAAACTTGTCAAACCCCCAAGGTCACCCCCATAGAGCTGTCTTCCTTACTAGGCCAATAACAGGAATGGAAAAGGCTCCCCCAAACTGAGCCATCTTCCTATGACTTCCAACAGTACAGATATTTGCATTTCCATTACAGCTGGGGGGACATTCCCTATGATTCACATTTAGTCAGGGGATGGAAAATGTGTTAGCATCAGTGTTAGACAGTAATAAGTTCTAACCCACTTCTGCCATCAAGAACTGCTCAGTTGGTCCCTGAATCTACAGATTCCAGTAATGACTGAAGATGGAAAGTACTCAAAAAGAAAACGGAGGCTACACTGAGCACATACAAACTTTTCTTATAATTATTCCCCGAACAATAGATGACAGCTATTCACATAGTGTTTGGGTTATGTTGTGCTAGGCATTCTAAATAACCTAGAGATGATATAGAAGCATATGAGTAGGTTACATATGCAAACGAGGCCTATGATGGACTTGAGTATGGGTTCTGCTGCTTTTTGAGGGGTCTCGAACCTGTCCCCTGTGGACATCAAGGGGTGACTGTGAGAAACATGGACAAGTTTCTTCACTCTTCCCAACCTGTTTTCTGAGTACTTGGGGCTAGTGACAGCAACATCATGGGAGGGTTGATAGATTGGGAGAGATCATGTCTACACAGCACTTACATCAGTATGCAGCCAACAATGGGGACCAATAGAGGGCAAGTGTTATTATTAGCAGTACTGTTGACTCTTCTGTAGGGAGTCTAGTGGGGAAGATGTTTCAACCCTAATGTCTTTTTAAGAGTCCTCACACTCTTGCTGGCAGGAAAGCTGTAGGATATTTTCATCCCACTTGGCATAGACCCATTAAGGTTGCTAGCAAAATTGGATCGGTCATTAGGTGTCAGGTCCAATTTCTTTATAGATTCAAGAGGTAAAATATGAGCAAAGCCTCCCAAACTGCACCGCAGAAATCCCAAGATACTAGCAGTAACCTTTCCCATGATGTAAATCCCACGAGGCTGGCCCTGACACATTAAAAACACCAGCTCCCAATTATCCACCCAGCAAGGATTGGAGCACTTTCTTTTCTTTTTTCTTTTTTTTTTTTTTTAAGACAAGAAGTAATCATAGTTATCATGTTGCTTTTTCTACTGATTTTCACATTATCACAGCAAGGGGGCTCTGCAAGACCTTGGGTTGAGCATCATCATCTTGTTGGCTATGTTCTCCTTTCATGGAGAGAGGAGTCTCCTGTGCACTTGGCAGAGAGGGAAACCTTGACAATGAATGGACAGTTTTTAGTGTGTTCTGGTCTGATGGTTTGCCCCAGGGTTGGGTTATGCCTCAGACCTTTCCCCTACAAAGCACCCTCAGTTTCTGATGGGTTTGTCCTGTTCAGCACAATTGCCAACTCCCAATTACAACAAGCAGATGCCTGAATGTTCACATGTCCCACCATGTTTTAAATGGCTTTATCGGACTGAGGTGTAAGGGCTATGGCAATAGCGCACTCGTTACTGACTGGAAGACCTTTCTCGGTCATCTAAAGTTTTCTTTCTGAAACTCAGAGCTCTTTGGGTTCCTAGAATTAGCCTCCAGCCAGGGAAGCCCAGTGGTTCCTGAGACTTGTCACAAAACAAAAGCAATGTTTCCTTGGGACCCTGAGATGGGGCATCAAGTATGTGTCCTAAATGGGCTTAACAGAGCAGGAGTAGGAGATGTGGTCTCAGAAAGTGGAAAGGGACATAGACAGTAGGCCAGCAAAACAGAAGAACTAGTTTGATAATAATGGACACTGTCTGTCAAATAATTTGATATGTTGGCACCATACCAAGCAGCCTACTGATTATCAACCAACTGGTCTAGGGTGTTTGCTAGGTGCCAGGACTGTGCTAACCATTTAGCAGGAACTAACAACCCTCTTACAACCACCACTATAAGCAGACTCTGAGACTCAGAACTGGTCCCTGAGATTATTTGGTTGGTGAGCACCATTCCACTTTGGGCTAGGGGTCAAGTTTAGGGATCCTCATACAGAGACTAGAAATGATGAGTCAATGAAGTGGATGGCAATCAACACAGAACAGATATGAGTGGCCTTTTCCAGAGGACAACTTCCTAGGAGGGGTATATAAATGTGTTAAGATTGGGGTATTTTATAGATCTCAGGGAGGAAATTCCCTCCCTGAATGGGGCAGGTGCCAACTTATTACGCATTATCAGAACACTGTGATCTTGGAAACTGTAATATGGATGACAATGTGGGAAAGCATTTTATTATTTATTTATTTATTTATTTATTTATTTATTTATTTATTATTTATTTATTTATTGGTTTTTCAAGACAGGTTTTCTCTGTGTAGCCCTGGCTGTCCTGGATCTAACTCTACAGACCAGGCTGGCCTCAGACTCACAGAGATCTTCCTGCCTCTGTCTCCCGAGTGCTGAGATTAAAGGCCTGTACCACCACATCTGGCTGTGAAAGCATTTTATAATGGCAAATATGTAAGTCTGAGAGAGACTTTTCCCATCCTTTCAGATCCAGGCCTTTGGGAATGTGACTGGAGTGACTTTAGAGTTGCTAACACTTTTTAGGAATGAATGGCTTCTAAAGTTTTCTAATGGCAGTGACAAATTTATATTCCCAAAATATATTGTATCTTTTAAATTATATTAAGAAGACATATGAGTGGCCAACAAGACCATGGGAAGGTGCTCAACATCACTAATCATTAGAGAAACACAAACAAAAGCATAATGAGAGCTACCTCAAACTCATTAGGATGCCTACTATCAAGAGAACAGAAAATAATAACAATTGATGAGATGTGAAGAAATCAGAAAGTCATGGTTCAAGAGAATGAAAATGGTGCAACCACTGTAGAAAACAATGCCAGGAGAAAATAGAACTCCATGCGACCAAGCACCCCTACTCATGGGTAGATAGGTACCCCAAAAGATGGAAGCAAGAACTGGAAGAGATATTTGTATACCTGTGTGAGAATCAGCACAACTTACCATGGCCCAAAAGTGAAGACAACTCAAGTCTGTACACATTGTCAGACAAACAGATACGATGTGGAATGTACCTTTGAGTATTATTCAGCTTTAAAATTTAGGAAGGGCCTTCTGATGCACACTATGTGGATTAAACTTGAGGGCTATGCTAAGTGAAATATACCAATCATATAAAGACAAATATTATGTATGAAGCACATAAAGCAGACAACTTTATAGACAGAAGTAAATGGTGGTTTCCAGGACTATGGGGGGAAACAAGGGAGTCTTTTTTTTTTTTAATGAGGATCACATTGGCAAGATGAAGGGTCCTAGAGATAGTTGCACAAGATGTGAGTATGTGAAAACCACCAAACTGCTGTGTACTTTAAAATGGTTAGTATGCTGAGTGTTGGGGGCTGGAGAGACGGCTCAGTGGTTAAGAACATGCTCTTTTTTGTTTTTTCGAGACAGGGTTTCTCTGTGTAGCTTTGGAGCCTTTCCTGGAACTCACTCTGTAGCCCAGTCTGGCCGCTCACAGAGATCTGCCTGCCTGTGCCTCCCAAGTGCTGAGATTAAAGGCTCATGCCACCACCACCTGGCTGAGCATGCTCTTTTGGAAGAGCAGGGTTCCATTCCTAGCACCCACATGGCAACTCACAAATGTCTGTAACACAAGTTTCCTGGGGACTGGACACCCTCTTCTGTAAAACAGGAATAAAACTGCACTTGTCTCAGAGGTAGATTGTACAGATTGCATAGCATACAAGTAATGCCCAAATCAGCACAGCATTTAATAATTAACTCTTATGTACTTACAGAGGGACTTCCTCTTACTGGGCAGTAGGTTATTATTCATATTTATTTATTTTTACCAGCAGAAACTTAAAACAACTTCCTCAAGTTCCAAAGCCAGAAAGTGGTCAGGGTGGGATTCAAGGTCAAGCCACGTGGCTCACAGCCTACGTTCTTAGCCACCGGGATGCACAGGCCCTTCACGCGGGGCTTCTTGATGCCTTTTGACATTTTAATTGGGTTTCATGTCTGAGTGGAGAAAACCACCAGTGAGTGGAGAATGGGGTCAACCCTTTCAGGAGTGATAGGAGAAAAGGGAATGCCTCTAAAATGGGTTAAGGTTTCACATTAGGCTCCTCGGGGACCTGTGCCACAAGAACAAGGTTTGGCTGTGGATCATGAGTGAAGAATGAGAAGAGACTCCAGCACAGCTGGTCTCTAAACCCCCAAATCCCGGCTGTGGGTCACCTGTTGGACTGTGGTGGGGAGAGCAAACCCAAAGATGGTAGATGGCCGGGAGCTGTGACTTACCGGTCGGGGCAGACTGTATTGGTACATTTCTGGGCGGTAGGTGGGCACCCACTGCACTCCAGCCCTGGGCCGTGTCATGGTCCCTGGAGCGCTAGTCACCACCTCTGAGTATGGCAGGTGCTGAGTAGAGCCATAGGCCTCCGGGTGCCGGCTTTGGCCTGCATGGCCGGCGGATGCCAGGCTGAAGGCCTCCTCCAGGAGCATGTGCATCTGTTGCCGGACTTCGTCGATGGAAGGCTGTGAGCTCAGCGTGGAGGTCTCTGAGTGGCCCTTCACCTGACGGGCCCTGCCGTAGCCCCGGGGCTCATGGACTCTGTCCACATTGGTTTCCTCTATGATCTCGGGCTCCGTCTGTGGGATCAAACAAAGCCCAGCAATTTGTTAATGAAGCTCTTTCTTGAATCTTAAACTATTCACTGGGGCTGATGAGATAATGAGTCTGTGCTAACTTAGGTCATAGCCAATATGCTCTATCTAGGAATTCCCACAGCAGGAGCAGTCAGCTCGGGTTACACAGGAAAGGCTGCACTCCAACTGCCATTGTCGTCTTCAGGTGTCCACACTACACCAGTCCCGCAGACTTTCTAATTAGCATAATAATGAGAAATGGCTCTCACTGATTAAATTAATGGCATTCTCAAAATCTAGATGCCTTTGGGTATAAGAATGTGGAGCATTCTGTAGTCTATACCCCCAAAGGATGGCAAATCACTTTAAATGAGCCTGGCTCCGGCCATTGGTTAGGGAATTCCTGGTTTCCTGATTCCATTTATCATGGAGAGCAGCACAGTCTTCCTTCTACACAGATGATCTACAAGTGTCATGTGACATGAACGAAAAGCCCTGAATGGGGCCCAGCAGGAGCATGCCAGGAGATTCTGATGCCTGCTCAAGTTTGAGATCTATTGATCTAGAACATTCTCTTTCATCTGCACCCATCATTCAGAGAGTAGCTGCAGAACTGAGGGGGATAGATAGACAACTGGATCTCATTAGCGTCAGAGAAGTCTAAGTGGACTATCAGCTTCCGTTGCCTGTTGATGAAAGTGTGTTTAGTACATGGTTTATTCTGTTCTGTGGGATGCCTGTGAGGGCCCATTCCTCACCAGTTCTATGGGATGCATGTAAGTGCTCACGCTGTCACACTGGCCATGCACAAACTTCAGAGTGCAAAATGCGGGAGACAAGGGATGGTTCAGGTGATCCAGTCCGCGGTCCCACAGTAACTACTGTGGTAAGAGCTAGATCTGGTGCACCGAGAAGCTAAAAACTAGGGCGTTAAAGATGTCCCAGCCTGGAATGCTGCTTTATTTCTAGTTCTTCATTTGTAAAAGGATGATATACTACCTCAGAGGGGTGTACAAGGATTCGGTGAACGTCTTTGTGAAGATTTAGAACAGTGGCACAGGGTACAGACACGCTAGTGCTCTCATCGCCATTAGTGCTGTCACTCATACAAGTTCTCACGAATTTGAATTACTATGAATGAGGCACTTGGCTGCTAAAATGGACACCACAGGAAGATATCAGTAGGGAATTCATTCACACAGGCAAGTCCTGCTCTCAAAGATCACAGAAGTCAGGGCTGTGATATATTCATGTTTGCACTGGATAGTTCTAGGTCAACTTGACACAAGCTAAAGTCATCTGAAAGGAAGGAGCCTCAGTTAAGGGAATAACTGTAAGGTCAGGCTGCAGGCAGGCCTGTAGGGCATTTTCTTAATTAGTGGTTGATGGTGGAGGGCCCAGCCCACGGTGGGTGGTACCATCCCTGGGCTGGTGGTCCTGGGTTCTATCAGAAAGCAGGCTGAGCAAGCCTGGGGAGCAAGTCAGTAAGCAGCACTCCTCCATGGCCTCTGAATCAGCTCCTGCCTCCAGGTTCCAATCCTCAATGAGTTCCTGCCCTGACTTCCTTCAATGACGGTATGGAAGTGTAAGCCACATAAACCCTTTCCTCCCCAACTTGCTTTTGGTCATGGTGTTGCATCATAGCAATAGTGACCCTAACTAGGATGGTATCCTAAAAGCATGTTCACTTTCTTTAGTATTAAATTAGTACACATACATTAGTGAAGAAATTGAAAATACAGACAGCACAAAAAAGAAATTAGACCCTTTTTTCTATTCTCATCATCTAGAGTTAGGACTTGTATGTAGTTCAAGATCAACATTAAGGCTTTCCATGTACCTTCAAGACTAGATTAGCAAACAGCTATAGTAAGCAATTTCAAATACTACTTTTTATCTTAACATATGCAAAAGCAGATCATAGGATAGGACATAAAATTATCCCTTAACACAAGGACATGTCATGCCACTGAGACTCTTAGAAGGCTTGTGATCATTGTCTGGGAAGTGGGTTGTCTGAAGGCCAGCAAACCTGACTGTTAAGATTTTGCCCGGAGATATCTCCTAGATAACAAGGACAACTTCTAGAAGAAAGTTTCTGTATAATGCAGAGAACATTTGGAATTGAAGTTCAAAGCCTAAGGGTCTTTAATTCAAGCTCCATTGTAAAGGAGAGGGAGCTGAGGCCAGAGCAGTTAACTGATTTGCTCAAAGTCACCTGGAGTGGGTGTGTTGCCCTGGGCATGCCCCACTGTGCCCTACGCCTTCATCAATGCTGGTTGCTACCCACACGGAGCCTTCCTCCCTGTTTCTTCAATCTCCCTAATACATAATGGATGTTAATGCCAGATTACTCCCAGGTGAGAGATTAATGGCACCAAGGTGAGCTGAGCTATGGTTTTGCCACCTTTCAGTGGTATTATGCATCTGCAGTCAGAAGATTGAATATATTCTTGTGTGAATTTATAGTTGTGTGTTAGGCAGGGCAAGAGTGCACATCTTAGTAACATATCTTACTCTCCCTCTCCTCCTCAAGATCCCCGGGGTGGGGCTGTGCAATAGCACAGGCTGGGGGGCAGGGCACCTCTCTGAGTTGATTGCTTTGCTAGGAAACATTTACTGCAGGTTCCTGCTGTCATCTGCCACCATATTGCCCCAGCAGAAGTTAACTCTTGATTCTTCCAACAGGGTTTTCATCCTGCACAGGGGCTTCCTTTAATCTAAGTGTCCAGTGTCATGGCCCATGACCGTCAAAGACTCTTGTTCTGCCCTGGTTCTCAGGTGGTTTTTAGTCTTTCCTTCTCCACAGATGGAAACAAGCCTAGCTCCTACCCACTCTGGCTCAGGATATACTTGGATTTGTTTAATCTCTATTATTCAATGTCTGTTTTGCCCCCCACCAGACACCCCCTGAACCCACGGCACTTCTTTTTCTCATGAGGCCACACTAAGGCACTCGGCGTTCAATAAAACTTTGAGACTTGACCTGACTTTAGAAATCCCATCCAGTTCCCCATGCGGTGTGCCTGAATTTAAGATGGAAGGTCCACTTTCTTTATGACATTTCCTCCAATGCTAATGAACTGTGTGGCACATGGGCAAGCTGCCTGGACTCCCTGGGACTCGGAATGCTGCTCTCTGCAGTTCAACCGAACCACTGTCTGACATTTACCATCTGTCTTGACTAGTTTTATGTCAACTTGACACACACTAGAATCATCCAAAAGGAGGGAACCTCAATTGAGAAAATGCCTCCAGAAGCTCCAGCTGCAAGGCATTTTCTTAATTGGTGTTTGATGAGGGAGGGCCCAGTCCACTGTGGGTGGGGTCATCCCTGGGCGAGTAATCCTGAGTTCTATAAGAAAGCAGGCTGAGCAAGCCATGAGAGCAAGCCATTAAGCAGCACCCCTCCACGGCCTCTGCATCAGCTCCTGCCTCTGGGATCCTGCCCTGCTTGAGTTCCTGTCCTGACTTCCTTCATTGATGAACAGTGCTGGGGGAGCATAAGCCACATAAACCCTTTCCTCCCCAAGTTTCTTTGATCACGATGTTTCATCACAGCAATAGAAACCTTAACTAAGACACCATCTCTTGAACTCCAACAGCCCTAGGAAGTGCCACATCCCTCTAACCTTAGTCCCCTGATGTCCACTCAGGAAGGGAAACACCTCCCATGCCCTCTGCTTGCAGCACGAATCATAGGTTTCTTTTCCTGATGGGACAACTACTGCTTTCAGCCCTTAGTTGTTTTTCAGGCTTCATTAAGAATTATGAAGCAATTAATAAAACTGTGACCTGGCCTTGAAGGAGTATCCTATAGGAGAGATAAACAACAACAGTAATAATATCAGCTATCAGTGATGCGTAGCTTATGTGCCAGGCACTGTTGTCTGAATTTTGTACACATCGACTCTTCTTACTCTCACAATAACCTATGTTATAATATTAATGAGTATGATTATTTTTATTGTACAGATGAGCAAATCCAGGCATTGGAAAGTCAAACAGAAAGCTCTTATCCATTATATAAACAGATCTCTTACCACCCCATAGGTGTGTGCTCTGACCAAAGCCAAAATAGACTTCTGAGACAAGGACAGAGATAGAGGAATCACTAAGATTATCTCAGAGACCATAGGATAAAAGCACCAGTATATAAACAAAAGTGCTCAGTAGTAAACCTGGCAATAAGCCATTAATGAATACCAACTGCCCCTCAGCTGATGGGCCACTCTTCTGGGGTTCCATCTATAGCTAATGGGTTAGGACAACCATAGCCCTCAATTCGGGGCTGCATGTCTGAAGCCATTGATGGTTGTTGAGTGAAAGAAATCCATGTAGTGGGTATTCACATTAGCTTGAGGGCCTGTAATTCTACGGCCCTATGAGGAGTCTACCATATGCGTTGCCTTGTTTAGCCTCACAGGGACATATAACAGACGTGTCCATTTTCAGATAAGGGAGACCACGACCACTAGCTCACCTGCTGTGGTGGTTTGAATGTAATTGAGCCCAAAATCCCATAGGGAGTGGCACTATTAGGAGGCATGGCCTTGTTGGAGTGGGCGTGGCCTTGTTGGAGGAAATGTGTCACTGTGGAGCAGGCTTTGAGGTTCCCTATGCTCAGAATACGGTCCAGTGTTACACTTGACTTCCTGTTGCCTGTGAGATGTAGGACTCTCCACTATCTCTCCAGCACCGTGTCTGCCTGCATGCTGCCATGCTCCCCACCATGATGATAATGGACTGAACTTCTGAACTGTAAGCTGCGCCTCAGTTAAATGTTTTCCTTATGAGAGTTGCCATGGTCATGGTGTCTCTTCACAGCAATAGAAACCCCAACTAAGACACCCAGCCTTTGCCCCATCCCTTCACTTAAGTTTACATATGAACATGCCTTATGCTTTGAGATACAAAAGTAAAGTCTCCCTCTATTGGCTGGTGGCTGGCTTGAGTACAGTGTCTTTCTGGGGCCAAATTTGGGATAGAGAATGTATTTTGAAGCCCATTTAACTTGAGAATTAGTATATTGCTTCTCAACTTCATATTGAAAAAATCTTGGGAAACTATTTTTATAAGTTAATCAAGATATACTTCAACAGACATTCTAAAAAGAGGAAAAACAATCAAAGTTTGACTGTTACTACTGCCAGTAATAAAATAATAATAGAATACAGAGATGAGCCAAACAAAGAAAATTAAAACCCATTGTAATCCAACTGCTATAACGCAGCTAACATTGTGTCCTTCATGCATGTCCTTCCAGATGTTTCTATGCATATCAAAGACGATACAGATATACGGAGCACTTTCAGCATACTGTCCGTGCCCAACACCTCTAAGCCCCAGCCCCGGTCAGAATACATAATGACATATTGGCCATGACAGCTGCATCCCTTCTGAGAGGGCTCATACTTTGACATCAAATTCTCTAACTTCTGTGATAGAGAATAGGAAGTGGGGAGCAAACTAGAGAGAGGAGGGGTGTGGATTGTAGGGTTTGGTTTGCTTGTTTTTTGAGACAGGGTTTCTCTGTGTAGCCCTGGCTGTCCTGGAACTAGCTCTGTCGACCAGGCTGGCCTTGAACTCACATAGATCCACCTGTCTCTGCCTCCCAAGTGCTGGGATTAAAGGCAACTGCCACCACCACCTGGCTGAATTTTAGGGTTTTTAAAGTAGGATTTTTTTTTTCCTAGAGAAGAACGTAAGTAGCCATGGTATACGAAGGAGAGAAATTGGGGGGAATTTAAAAAGGACCACAATCTTAGTCAGGGTTTTATTGCTATGATAAAACATCATGACCAAAATCAAACTGTGGAGAAAACGGTTTGTTTGGCTTCCATTACAATCCACCATCAAAGGAAGTCAGGTCAGGCCCTCGAGGCTGGAACCTGGAGGCAGGAACTGAAGCAGAGGAGGAACGCTGCTTTCCGGCTTGTTCTCCATTGCTCAGCTTCCTTCTTAGATAGCTGAGGACCAACTGCCCAGGGCTGGCACCTTCCATGGTGAGCTGGCCCCCTATACCTATCAGTAATTAAGAAAATGCTAGATAGGCTTGCCCATAGGCCAATCTCATATAGAGATTCTCTCAGCCGAGATCCCTTTCCCAGATGACTAGCTGTGCCAACCTGACCTAAAACTAACCAACATAACCACTGAGTGTGATGATATCACATATATGAAAAACGTGAGTAGAGGGTTAGAGATATTTACAAATTATTATTGTTAGCATAGTTCTTTGGTTTACAAACTCTTTCAGAATGAACTGTCAGGATTTATGATTTTATAAACAGAAAACAAGCATACATGCATATGTAAAAATAGATATAAACATATGAAGTTTTTAAAAGTTGATTTAATTTTTATTTATGTGTATGTGTGTGAGGATATGACACATGTATACAGGTGCCCTTAGAGGCCAGAAAAGGGTGATGATCACCTGGAAGTTAAGTCACCTGATGTGGGTGCTGGGTGAACAGCAAATGCTCTTAATTGCTGAGCCATCTCTCCAGCCCACATGTAAAGCTTTAATAAATATAACACATTAATGTATCTATAAATTATTATATATAAATACTATATATAACATTCTCTGTCAATAAACATGCACTCATAAGGAATAACCTTAATAATATCATAACTATATCATATGTAATTTTAAGATTATAATGAACAGTCCACTGTTTTAAATGGTCTTTTGATATCTTACTATATAAAGCAAGCTGTAAAAAATATCCTTTCTATTAAACTTTGTATATAGCCATGAATAAATTTATACAAGTGGAATTACTGGTATAGAGAATATGCACATATTTAAGGTTTGGAGTAGTTATAGAATTTCATATGGTATATCACAACCCATAGAAGAAATTGAAACTGTTCTTTCTCCCCTGAACACAGGGGACCCTGGTCTTGAACTTCATGGTGCCCCCACATAGGACAAACACCTACAGTTCTTATCATGTTGTTTTCTTTCTTTAATTTTTTAAAACGTTTTATTTACTTATTATTTTATGTGTATGAGTATTTTGTCTACATGTATGTGTGTGTGCTGTGTTCATGCCTGGTGCCTACAGAGATCAGGAGTTGGATCCCCTAGGACTGGAGTTACAGACAGTTGTGAGCTACCATATGGGTAGCTCTGGGAACTGAACCTGGGTCCTCTGGAAGAGCAAAAAGTACTCCTTACCACTGAGCCAACTCTCCAGCCCACCATGTTGTTTTCCAAAGAATAGGTCATTCCCATACACCAAGTCTGCCTACGCAGTGGCTAAGAATCTATTTGACCTCAGTTTCTTTTGAAACCCCATGGGAACAAACTTGAGGGACATTATAGCTCTGCTGGGGACCCCACAGAGTTTCTGGAAACTATTCCACAAACTTAATCCTACTGTTTGGCCTTGGGGAACATTTGTAGGCCTAAGTCTTCAAAAATAAATTAACAACTAGTTTTGAAAAAAATACACTAATGATAAGACAAGTTATTGACTAGCAAAAAATATTAGGGTCTGTATTCAGGATATACAAATAACTTCTACAAATGAATAAGAGACTTCCAATTTAAAAATGATATAATATGCTTGAAAAGGTATCTCAACAAAGGACATTATCAAAATGTCCAATAAACACATACATCATCAGTGACTGGGGAAATTATATCACTTCAAATTCAGTGGAATGAGTGAAGTGAAAAAGTGTAATAACAGCAAATGCTGGCGAGGTAGAGGAGTAGGATTGAATAATCATTGCTGATGAGAAGGAGAAGGTTCCCATGCCTATAAGTCTGACTGTAGTTTATGAAAGAGTCAGACCTATATACCTACCTTACAGCCCAGAAATCCTATTCTGGTTATCTAGAATATATGAGAACATATGTTCATGACACAGCTAAATTCTAAGAGTAATTTTCATACTAGCTCTGAAGAGCAAACAACCCAAATATCCCACAGTAGAATGACGAAGAGGCAAACAGCGTTGGCTTTATATAATAGAATAGTAATGGAAAAGAACAAGACACTGATAACGCAATGGGGTAGATGAATCCAGAGTGGAAGAAGTCAGGCACACAGTCTGTACTGAACAATTCATTTGAGTCCAGAAAGAAGCAGGGCCATGAGGGTGGGTATCAGAAGGGTGGTTGCCTCTCAAAGGGTGATGCTTGATTGAAAGGGGAGTGAGGGAACCATCTCTGGTGGGTGGGTGTGAGAGAGAAAAAGCTTCTGGATTTTGATTGGGCTGGTGGCTCCAAGGGTGTGCACATTTACCACAGATCGGAGTACTTTGCTATATATCAGTTTCACCATGATAAAACAGAATGGGCTGGGACAGCAGAGCTGGTTTGAAGGGGCTGGTCAGGGAAGGCGTGCCTGAGGAGCTGATATTTCTGGAGACTTGAAGGCAAAGGGGCTGGTTATGTACTTATCACTGGGAGGGCTTCAAAAAAAGCCCCAAAGTAGGAAAGAGTTTAGAGCATGTGCAACAGAGAAAGAACCATTATGGAATGAACTGTGACCCCCAAATTCATACCCTGTGGTGGTATTCCCCGGGACTCGGGATGTGATCCTGTTTGGGGGTCTTTTAGAGTGGGTGATCAAGTTAAAATGAAGTCATTTGCGTGGGCCCTAAACCAACGCTACAGATGTCCTTTTAAGGGGGACATTTGGAAACAGACATCTACAGAGGGAAGACAGCATGACACTCCGCAGGACTTCCATCTGCACACCAGGGCAGACTAATCCTGCCCACACCTTGACCTAAGACTCCTGGTCCCTAGGACTCTGAGGAAGTAAACTTCTATTATTGACACCACTTTGTGCTCTAGCAAACCAAGACACGACCTTGTGGCTGAAGTTCCAATTGCCAGGATTAGGGCTGATCCCAAAAGGTCCCAAAAGCCACGGAAAGAAGGCTGGACTGTTTTCAGAGGATGATCGCAAACACCTAGAGACTTCTAAGCAGGAGGGAAGCGTGGCTGGAATTTCTAGGAAGTTACTTAGGAGGCCCATGCATTATTCCAGGCAAGAAAAAAATGGCAGGAGTGTGGGGGTATTGTGTTCCCCAAAATATTGTGCACGCTAATAAACTTATCTGGGGTCAGAGACAGAACAGCCACAATATTAAACATGAGGATAGGCAGTGGTAGCACACACCTTTAATCCTAGCATTCCAGAGACAGAAATCCCTCTGGATCTCTGTGAGTTCATGGCCACATTGGAAACGGCCAGGCGTGGTGACAACGCCTTTAATCCCAGAAAGCGAGTCTTTAATCCCAGGGAGTGGTGGTAGAAAGCAGAAAGGTATATAAGGCATGAGGACCAGAAACTCGAGGCATTTGCCCTGGAGAGGCATTTGGCCTGGAGAAGCATTTTGGCCTGGTTAAGCATTCAGGCCTCTAGCAGCAGTTCAGCTGAGAGCCATTTGGATATGAGGACACAGAGGCTTTCAATCTGAGGAAACAAGACCAGCTGAGGATCCGGTGAGGTGAGATAGCTGTGGCTTGTTCTGTCTCTCTGACTATCCAGCATTTCACCCCAATACCTGGCCCAGGTTTGATTTTATTAATAAGAACTTTTAAGATTCATGCTACACAGGAGTTTGATGAGGGTGGCCATGGGCAAAGACAATGTGGTGACTTCATGACACATTCTGGAAGAGGACCAACAGGACTTGATGGATTAGAAGTGGGAGAAACGAAGCAGAGGATGGAATTAGGCTGAGCCTTTTCCTAAGAGGAACCGTGCTGTCTGCACATTGGATGTTCCCCAAGCTCCCCAAGTCTGTGTCTTCCTCTGGGCCTTTCCATTTGCTGTTCCATTATTGGGAGCTCTCTTTCCCCGGGGCTAATGTGGGTGGCTCTCTGATGTGAGGTCCCTGCTTGGAAGTGACTTTCCCAGAGACCTTTGCCCTTAGCTAAGATATTAAGACCAGTCCTGTCTACCACTCACTCTGCTCCTTGGCTCTCCAGTGTCCCTTTGGCATTCCCCTGCCCATCTTTGTGCCTTGAATTCCATTCTCCTACTGGACTGCAAGGTCCTGGAGGGCAGGGACTTGCCCTGTTCCCTGCTGAGTCCCCAAACGGCACATAGTGAGACCTTAATAAATACTCATTGAATGAAAGGGTACAAAGTATTTTAAAATCCTAAAGAACATCTGTTTAAAGGTCTTCAGCAGGAAAGGTATCTTCACAGTTCCAGAATGAACTAGACAGTTGTATTTTAAATGGAGCTGAAGGGCTTGTAAGAGCTTGTATTCTAGAATCCCAGTTACGGCCCCAAAGTAGAGGAACATCTCACAGGCCTCTCCTTTCCACACTCGCCCTCACCCAGACACTGCATTTTAGAGTACAAAAGTTTGAAAAGCCCCTCCAAAATTTGCCACAAGGCTCTGCTTTTCTCCTTGGTGCTAATCACAGTTCCACCTTCCAGGAGAACAGTCTCCACAAATTCTACATCTGCCTGGCAAGGGCCCAAGAGCAGCCTGGAAAGGATGCTTACTAAAATGGGCCCCAGGCATGATAAATGGATCTGGCTCCTTGTCTGTTTTCCTTACCACTAATCATGGTCCTGGGCCCACACAAATCAGTGCATCCCACCTCCCCCCTTTAATGCATGCTCTGGATCTCACAAGCCCACATGCTACCTGCCTCGCTGGAAGCAGGGATATATTTAGAAAGCTACTTCTGGAAAACTAACTCCAGGGGCTCTGCCTTTGTGGAATGCGGCACAGGAGTGGAGAGGCCTCTGCAGCCACTTCCTTCTGAGCCCCCATCTCCAACCAGTCTCTACCAATAAAGCGTCTTGGCCTTCATCAGCATAGGCTGTGGTCCAAAGAAGGGTGTGAGGACTTCTTGCATCTGCAAAATTTCACATCCATTCCAGGGACCCACTCCAGTCATACAGGCCACAGGGGTGAGAAGAAGACAGCACGGTTTCTGTGTTCTGGGCAAGCTGAAGAAAAAGGATGGGGTTTCTTCACTGACTTTTAATCTTCCAAGGAGTGAGATCTGAGACCACACAGACAGGACAGTGAGAGGCAGGAGGCATCCTCAGTCTTCACTGTCACCCTGCTCCTAAGCGAGCCTCCCTAGCGTGCAGCAGGAGCCTGAGGGGGCAGGCTCCAGCGTTTCTGTCCCTTAGCTTGCTGTCCATCATTTACAGTGGGAGTTCAGTACTGAGTAGATTAAAATATCCCATGAGCCCACACTGTTTGAGAAAGTGTGACCTTTGGAGGTGTGGTCATGTGTTGGAGTGACAGGAAAAGGTCTCAGGTACCCATCACCACACCCATCACACCTGGAAGGTTCCCTTTGGGTAGTGTGAGTCCTTCCCTTGATGCAGGACACATTTCAGATGGGAGATGTCTACAGGGCTGGGATGGAAAGGAGGCAGGAGACAGAGCATCACTCACCCCTGGTGGAGTCTGAAAGCCATGGGTACCACTGTTGCCTGCCTCCCTCCTACATACAGCTCTGCCAGCTTTAGCCCATTTGTTCTCACAGTAATCCCGTGAGGGAGGATTTTTTTTACACAGATAGGTGAAGCAACTATCCACAATTCACACAGCTAGGCTGTAGTTCAGCTCCAGAATCTGTGAGTACAGTTCCTGCCTTGCTTGTGAACACTGAGAGTGATTGATAAGCCACAGTCACCTGGTTAAAAACTACTGTTTCCAAAGGAGTCAGTCTGAAAGCCTCTTGGGAAGTTGTTTTGTTTTGTACTTTGAGATGAATCACCTTGGCTGAGCCGGTGCTGCAGGCCAGGAAGGTCCTCTCCTGTGAGTCAGCACTGCTTCGTAGCTGAGGGACGGACTATCCCCACATCTACCCTGATAGGCTCTTCCTCCTCTTCAGCCTTGCAAAAGCCTGACAGCGGCACAAAGCCTCTTTGAAATCCATCTCTGATGCGCATGCTTCCAACTGAGCTTGGACTTCCCAACTCCACCGTGAACAGCTGGGGTACCACCCTGGCGCCCTGGTACCACCCAGGCTGGCTGTGTCCTGAGTGGCCGCCCAAAGAGGACAGGCTGACATGGGAGGGGACAGTGACAGGGAGGAGTGTGCTGGGTTCCTTAGAGAGGAGCCTTCCTCAAGCAGCGAGTCTGGGACAGCCTTGGCATCTGTCCTCTCCCTTCCCGTGATCTAGTTTGGTTCTGTTGCTGGGATAAAACACCGACCAAAAGCACCTTGGGGAGGGAAGGGTTTATCTCATCTTACGCTTCCAGGTAACAGTCCATCACTGAGGGAAACCAGGACAGGTGCTCAGGGCAGGAACCTGGAGGCAGGAACCGAAGCAGAGACTCTGGAAGAGTGCTGCTTCTTGGCTTGCCCAGGCTGCTGTCTTATGTAATCCAGGGCCACCTGCCCAGGGGTGGCACCTCCCACGGTGGGCCAGGCCTTCCCACATCAATCATTAATCAAGAAAATGTCCCACAGACTTGCCTACAGGTCAGTCTGATGGAGGCAATTCCTCAGTCGAAGTTCCCTCTTCCCAGGTGACTTTGATTTGTGACAAGTTGACAAAACCAAGCCAGCACACCCTGTGTCTCAGCCAGGGGCTCGGGGTGGGACAAAGCCTGTGCCGGGTCTATTGGCTAGGCCTGGCTTGGGTAAGTCAATTAGTGTTGGCTCTTGCTGTCAGCATGATTGACACGGAACTGGGCATTCACTGTATGGTGGCGCAGTCGGAGTAAAAATTATAAATTTTGTTTTGTAACTGGGAAAAGAATTTTCTGCTGTACAGGTTAATGCAAGGCGTAGTTGTGACGGCTGGGACTGCTGCTGCCACTCGTTAGAGAGAAGCAAGCCCGTGCCTAAGGGGACCCAGCCCTGTATAATGCGGAGGGACGAACTGACATATCAATCAAACCGTCCTGGATTTACCGTAACTAATGCATTCCCTATCGTTTGGAAATGGTTTGAGTGGCATGGGGTATTCTGCTGCTTCCAGCCAGAGCATCTGAACCAATCACCACCACTCACTACAAACAGCAGTGCGCACAAGCATGTGTCTACAGCTTTGATAGTGCTTGTGTGGTTCAGGGGGATGAATGTGCCCACTTTACAAGTCTCAGCTCAGGAGTCACCTCTTCTGGTTGACACCCTTGTTTGTTCATTTGCTCAACAAATAGAGACACTGCATATACTGTATGCCAGCTCCTATCCCGAGTGCTGAGGTTTCAGCAATGAATAAAACATGATTTCTGCCCTTGAAGAGTCAACTGGAGAAATAATACAAATAGACCAACAAGCGGAAGCCAGGGGTGGGAGTTAAGGACTGTGGGCTGAGGACTAGGTATTACTGGAACAACAAAAAAAAAATATGGACATCTAAGCCAGACCCATAGACAGGCATGGGGGGTTGGAAAAGACTGTGGGCAAGATGACATTTAAAGTAAGTTCTGAAAGCACGGCCCACACCACCATCTTTACCTGGAGGGGTATGTAGGGCAATGTCTTGAGATATTTTTGGTTGTCGTGACTGGGAGGGGCTACTTTCAGCTCCCAGGTAGAGCTAGGGATGCTGTCCAACAAAAAGCACATGAAAACTAACCAGCCCTAAGTCTTAACATGAGATGAAGCAGGCAGGAAGACGTGTTTTCCACAGAGTGATAAGCACATAATACAGGCAGCAAAGAAATCACGACACAACAGGCTTGGGGAAGGGCATCTGGGTTGCCGCTGATGGGGTAGGTGATGGAGTGGAAGTACCAGCTAGCAGAACATGGCTGGCTCAGCCACGGCACATAAGTCTTGAGATGCTGGAAACTTAGATTCGAGATCCAGACTCAAAGCTCTAGGAGTTACAAGAGGATCTGCAGGCAGAGTGTGTGGTGTTGTAGAGGTTGCTCAGTCCGTGGTGGTGAGCAGTAGTGACTAGACTGGGCAGTGGCTGTGGGACATCCAGGGAAGATCAGACCTCCTAAAGGACTCTCTCTTCCCCTACCAAAGTTCATTGTCACAGAAAACCTGTACCTTTCTGCACCATTAATCATAACCTGGGACAGGCCCCAGAACTGATTCAGCATCCCCTGTCTCAGTTAAGGTTTTTTACTGCTGTGAAGAGACACCATAACCATAAAAACTCTTACAAAGTAAATCATTTAATTGGGGTCGCCCACTTACAGTTTCAGAGGTTTAATCCATTATCATCATGATGGGGAGCATGGTGCATTCAGGCAGATGTGGTGCTGGACCTGAGAGTACTACATCTTGCCGGCAACAGGAAGTTGACTGACTGACACTGAGGGAAGCTTGAGCAAAGGAGACCTCAAAGCCCGCCCACACAGTGACATACTTCCTCCAACAAGGCCACACCTCCTAATTAGCACCACTCTCTTTGGGGGCCATTTTCTTCAAACCACCACACCTTCCCAGAGTCTCACCCAGGTATGACAGTAGAACTTCACATATGAGGCTTAGATACTCATGCCAGTAGAGAAGGTAAAATCATGG
>CABHPQ010162833.1:25562-36084 GCA_902168405.1 Peromyscus aztecus | reverse complement strand
CAAATTTGAAAGAAAGCAATGAGGATTATATGGGAGGGTTTGAAGGGAAGAAAGAGAAGGGGGAAATAGTGTAATTAGAGAAATGTCATGAAATGCAATAACATAATTTTAAAATGTGCAAGAAAGAAAAAGTGGGTGTGAGGTCCTGCCGGGTGATATTATCTACACAAGAAAAATAATAAATAAATATATCATCATCATGGGCCTTCCTAAGAAGAGCAGGACAGTACCCAAGCTACTCAGGAATTTGTCTGACAGATCAGTGGAGGGAAGGGAGTTGGGAGTGATATGCATGGGAACAGCTGAATCTGTTTTCTATTCGGAGACCCAACTATAGAAGAGTTTATTCGTGTGCTCTGCCCCCTCTGCTGTGCCAAGGGAAGGAGTGGGAAGCTTCTTCATCAGCTGGCTGAATGACAGTGGAATGGAAAGCTCTCAGCAGTCAAAGTTGTTTGTTTGTTTTTTTTTTAAATGGAATCAAACCAAGACATACCCGGAAAGACCTTTAATCCCAGCACTGTGGAGGCAGGGGCATGCATACTTCTGTGAGTCTGAAGATACCTTGGTCTGCATAGGGAGCTCCAGAATTCCAGACCAACCAGGATTGCCTAGTGAGGCCCTGTCTAAAAGTTAAAAAGTCTCCAGATACTACCACAGCACGTAAGAGGAGATCATTATACATTACTGTCCAGGTTCTTTCCTCCATCCCTCTTTGCTGAGCAATTGTGCCTACTCTGGGAGATATCTGGAGGCTTGTTTCCTACAGAAATTAAAAACATGAATATCCAGGTTGATAAGCCAGACACAGTTCAGAGCTGGTGTATGAAGAGGATTGAACAGTTAATGAATTCTCTGTAGAACAGAGGTCCTTTTCACGCCCCTGCCAGAACAGCCCTGTAACAGACCTAGATGATAAGCATGGTCCACAGGGCAGGCCCTCTAGCCTTCTATGGGCCTCTTAGATTCCCATTCTCAATATTAAGGAGTCATTCAGTGACTTCCAGGTACCAGGAGGGAAGCTGTCATAGGAAATAGAAATTAAAACACAACAGCGTCTTCCACAAAAAGGTATCCTGATTAAATAAATATGTAGGTTAAGAAATCAACAAATACAGTAACTGCCTAAGATAAGACTGTCTTATTATTCCCAGAGAGATAAGAAAATGCTGCATCCATCAAAAAGGAGGGAAATGCCATAAAAATGAGCAGACCATATGTTTGGAGATTGGAAACAAGGGCAGAGGTAAATTCAGACAGCAAATATAAAGCAGAGGAGGGGTGCTTGATAGTAGAGTAAAAAGACACAGAGGCACAAAACAGGAGAAAAAGAAAAATCTGATGGCAGCTTTAGAAAAGCCTGGGGACGGGCAGGAAGACGAGAAAGAGAACAGAAAGCCAAGAAAAATTACTGTACAAAATTTCCAGAACATACGAGATAAGTCTCTATTACTGAAATACAAAGGCAGAAAGACCTTACTGAACAGATGTGGTAGATGGAAAAACTCAAGAGTCTCCATTCTGAAATTTCAGAACTTAAGGGAAAAAAATAAAGTCTGCAGACTCCCAAGAAGAAAAAGATCATGAATCACAACGACTTTCAACTTCACAACAGCATGGCTTTCGAGCAAAAAGAAAATTCTATGCCATGGGGGATTCTAAGGAAACATGACCTCTAACCTAGAATTACATCCAACTCAAAGCTTATGAGGGCAGAATGACATTTTCAGACTTACACCGTCTCTGAAAAATAACCCATCTTCCCTTGTTAAGAAGCTTGGGGGGAAAGTGCTCCACCAAAATGCATGTAAAAACAAGAGAGGAGTGGCATGGGAAAGAGAGCGTCCCACAGCTCAGGAGTGAATGAGCTCCAGGATACAGTGCAGACATCCTCAAGTGTGAGCTGGAAGCCAGCCCAGAGTGGAGCAGGGTGAGTCTAGACAGACGCACTGCCTGGTGATGGTAACATCTTTTAAACACCTGAGGGAAAACTCTGGACAGCCAGGCCCACACAGGAAGCTGGTGATCTTGAAAACAGGTTAAAAAATCTCCTGTTGTCATTTCCAAGAAGTCTGCTTGCCGTACAGGAGATTTATCTACTCCCGGCAAAGTTCTCCGCTCTGACTTAGTCCATGGCCGCTGGGAGCTTAGACACAAGAAACACAGGGCAGTCCTACTGCTTTCTACTTACTACTTGGTTTGTAGTCATTTTTTTTCCAAATTCATCATTGATAGTTAGGCTCATATTCCCTAGAACTGAACTCAGGACCTCCCCAAAGTACTCCGTGGCTTTTATAAACTCACACGACACAGACATCTAGCTCTAGACACCACTGACTTCGTCTTGCCCTAGAATCCCTCATCTCAACCACAGTCTCTTCACAAAACTGAACTGTAAACTTTGGTTTTTTTTAAATATAAATATTATTTTTTGATATTATATGTAGAGACCTACCTTATGAAAATGCCAAGAAACCACGGAGAAACTCAAGGAGACATCCTAAATTCTAGATGAGTCTAGAACATTCTCCCAACTTCCAGGGAGAAGATGGGACTCAGAGAGAATAGTGGCAACTGGCCTGTTGGAAGGACAGGCCTCAGGAGAAATAATGAGAGAGGCAAACTCAGGAAGAGTCTAAACTCTAGAACATGACCTTTGTGGAGGATTCAAAAGCCGTCTATCACCTTTTGGATTGTGTACTTACATTTTACACATAATCTGTAGAGGATAAGGAGCAAAGACCAAAGCCTGCACATGTAGCATGGCCTAGGGTACAAATTGGAACTCCCTGTATGACTTGGCAACAGATTAATTCCTCTTGTAGAGAATATTGATAAGAAGTCAAGTGTATAAACCATAAAGACTTTGATAAATCAGAAATTGTAGAAACTGACAGGTTAAAAAAAAATAGGAACCAAAGTATGTTGTCTTTCCGATTTGATGCTCGTGTAACTGACCAGTTTACAATCAGATATGAGGTTCACGGTCATAAATAAAGTTCACAGTATACTACACAATGAAATGCTTAAGCACAGACCATGAGATGAGGGCATGCGCTGCTTTTAGTGTGCTCCCTGAGGATGAGTGAGCAATAACTGAACAACTGTTCAGAACACACATCCCAAGACTGTACTGTAGAAGCTGCTGATACAAGTGCTTTAATGGTGATTAATTCTATCAGTGGTGAAGGACTTGTTAACTACCATAAGAGATGCTCAAAATACGTTTTCACCTGTGAACGAACAAACACATCTGTTCCCCGTGGAAACTGAATAGAAGCCGGTGGCTTTAGGAGTACCTGGATTAGCATATTTCAGGATTTGCCTCTAGGGATCTTCTCCCCCAAGAACACCTAGTACCTATGAGATCAGCGAGCTGGTAGACACAGAGTTTCTATGACTAGATTTTGTAATTTTTGATAGCCACTTACTGGATGTGTGAGCTACTTGGCTCCTCCTAAGAAGAGGATGGATCAATGCAGCAGATATATTGGGGAAGGAGGCTGAACCTGTGACACAGGACAGGGAAGAAAGGTCCCAGATATTAGCGGAGTTCCAAGGAAGTTTCAGCGAGACTCATGTTGAGGTCTCACTCCAGACTCCTAGGCATCAGAATGTCCGGTCAAAGTCCAGCTGGAGCCCAGGCTATAAACCACACTTGCTGCAGCCTTTCCCCCACACACGCTGACAGGGACCCTACTGAGACCGGCTGTGAGTCCCTGGCTAACAGACTTCCAGCTGCCAGATCTCTCACCTAGGGAAGTGAGGTTACATGAAAGAGAATATCGGTGGACACATTTCCTGCTTGGCAGCCCTTCTCTGCCTCCTGAAAGTGAACCCAAGAGCCAGCCTAGAGGTTTGTGCTGTGAATCCACCCTCATTGCCAGCAACATGTAAGAGCCATGTGGGTCCTGATTCCTCAGAGCCCCACTCCACTGTCTGCCTCTGGTTCTGGAGCCTAAACTCTCCTCAGACCCCCTGTCATGCTGTCCTCTGTTCATCTGTCTGTCCATGGCATTAATAACTCTTCTAATAAATTACTTAGGCCTCCACAATATATCTCAGTGCACTCTTGAGCACTCTCCTTGGATATTTTTGAGTAGGGTATTAGTTGAGAGTAGCCATAAATGAGTTCCCATGGAGGGATCATATCTTATAGCTAAAGGCATGTGTTACCATTCCTAACCATGCTCAGTGACTGACTCGGAGCAGCCATGAGAAAGTGCCATGAGGCAGTGGGTCCAGAAGCTTAAAAGCTGGCACTGCCAGGCATTGATGCTGCCCTAGCAGAGGATCTGAGTATTATCACAGCTGCCATAAGGCAGGCTGTGGCAAAAGGGAAGCTGAGACACTCCACTTAGAAGAGAGATTGTGAGTGTCCTTACTCACAGTCTCTAAACATCCAACACACACACACACACACACACACACACACACACACATACACACACACACACACACACACACACACACACACACACACACACTGGAAAAAGAAATGGATGGCTATAGTTAACTATAAAATGTAATCTGGAACTGGAGAGATGGCTCAGTGGTAAGGAGTACTTGTTGCTCTTGCAGAGGACCCAAGTTCAGTTTCCAGTACCCACCTGGAACATTAGCTCCAGAGCATCTGACACCCTCTTTTGGCATCTGCAGGCATGTACAGGTGCTGGAGGCCTTGCTGCAGATGGGTTCGAGGACCTGGGACAGCTGTGTGGAGTTGGTACTAAGAAGGGATTGTGACTGCCTATTGCCTTGCGAGCAAGCAGCCTCAAATAGCTTGAGCTATCTTAATACAGTTTCAATGGTTTGCATGAACAGTTTGTACAACCAGTTTATACCTCATAAGTTTCTAAAAAAAAAAAAAACGGTTACAATACACTTGTATTCTGTCTCCTTCTACCTCCCAACTCTCCCACGAGTAGCCATTAACCTTTGATCTATATCTCTACCATCAGAAGCGTAAGCAGTCTTGCAAGCTAGAAAGGAACTGTTCTAACTAGGCACACCTACAGGTAGAACAGTGTGTCCCGTTGGCGGCACATGTGGTTACAGCATATTTATAACTCTGTCCTCTGGTAGCATCTGGGTTTACATGATCAACTCACGAGCCAGAGCTAGATGAACCCATCCTACACTTTATACTGCTCTATCCCCTCTGGGGACATACCAGGTTTTTCCATTTATTCTATAGGCAACTTAACTTACAAACTTACTCTTAATAGTTGGCACTGTTTATCCCTTGTCCTTACGTCTAACTCCCTTGATTTCTTGGGGGCATTGGCACAGTTATTAGAAATGAGGGAACAGTGGGTTTCTGTGATTCTGCTTCTTTTCCTGTTCCTTGAATGTTCCCATTAACTCTTGATGCATCTAATTAATAACATTTCTTTAAAGCTCTTATGGCTAAAATCATTCTTCATTGTATCAATCACTATGGTTAAAATCATATGTAATATTAAGCTTCATGACCTACTGTGACTCGTTCAGGCCATCAGTATGGCTAGCATAACGAAAGCAAGGAAAGCACCTAGCATACATGTTCCTGGGGTCATGCCCAGAATCATGCAGCGAACTGCCCGTAGGTCAATGCTAAGTGGGTTAGAGTCCCCAGGGGCCTTGACACAAGGAAAGACACTCACGCTCTTCTCAGGCATTGTTCCTTCAAGAAGTTATAAGACTCCCACCACAAAGTCATGTGCACATGCCCATACATGGACACATACATATACACACAATTGAAAATTTAAGAGTCGTGATAATGAGCTGGTTATAAAATGGCTACATTTGATGAACTCTGTTCTCAGTAAAACAGTTGAACAGGCTGGTTTCAAGGAACATAACACAGTATCCACTTTTAAAAATCAAATATGTTGCTAGCGTTGAGTAAAAATATTTTTTAAAAAATGCCTTACTGTCTGACACTATCATTTGAGACTCCCTTCCTTCCTGCCTAGGCCTTTGGATTCTAACTCTCCTCCACATTTTATTATTGCAATTTCCTAAGGCACTGTGAGTAAAAAATAAAAAGGGATCTGGGGATTGGGAGGTCAAAAAGAGGGAAAGTACTGAGAAAAAGCCTAGTGTCTTAATTTAGGTTACTGCTGTTGTGAGGGAACACCATGACCAAAGCAACTTGGGGAGGAAAGGGTTTATTTGGCTTCCACTCCCATATTGCTGTTCATCATGGAAGGAAGTCAGGACAGGAGCTCAAACAGGGCAGGAATCAGGAGGCAGGAGCTGATGCAGAGGCCATGGAGGGGTGCTGCTTACTGACTTGCGCCTCATGGCTTGCTCAATCTGTTTTCTTATAGAACGCAGGAGCACCAGCCCAGGGATGGCTCCACCCACAATGTGCTGGGCCCTCCCCCATCAATCACTAATTAAGAAAATGCCCTACAACTGGATCTTATGAAGACTTTTTTTTTTTTTTAGTTGAGGTTTCCTCCTCTTTGACGACTCTGGCTTGTATCAAATTGAAATAAAACTAGCCAGTATACCTAAACAGATAACAGATAGTCAGTGGCCAGATGACTTTAAAGCCCTTATGAATGATACTTTGAGTCTGCAACAAACATATCTGCCGAAGGGGAGATAAGAAAATATCTACAAGGTGGAAGAAGTGAGGCAAGAGAGCCAATGTTGATAAAGGCAAACAGGAGTCTAAAATTCCAAGGCCTTGAGACATGTACTAAACTTCTCACACACCTTGAGATGATGGTTGAAGCTGACCTGGGGCCCACTGTGAGGGCAAGGACCAGCACAGCTTACATGGTTCTTGAAATGGATGCAGCTACAGTGTACATGTGGGTGGAAAGTTAGTGCCAGACAGAATAAGAAGTCACTATTGTTTCTTTACATAATAGGATTATGGCTTGATTTTGTCTGTTTTCTAATGTTTCTGGCCCCCCTTTTTTTGTTTGTACCTTCCGATTTTCTTCAGTAAGCACAAACCGACATAATATAAAGGAAAAGGTATTGTAGGAAGGAAGAGAAATGATTTAGGTAATTGCTTGTTTCCAGGAACTAGAGTGAACATTAGCTAAGTAAAGTGTTTGTTTTCAGCTCAGTTTCCAACATAATTGGTCAATTACGAAAGAATTTTCCGGAGCAGGTCAGTCTACCCTGCAACCCTTGGACCTGTTTTGTGGTTAATTTATCTTGGTAGGCATGTTTAGGAGGCTCTTGCAAGACATAGCAGAAGGTTCAGTCAGGATCTTTTTCCATGGTCATCGATGAGGCCATCTAGATCTTCCCTCAAACACCCTTCGACCAGGATCATTTCTACTTTATAATGAGGGCGAAGAAAAAAATGTTGTCCGATAAAGGCTGCATTCAAGATTGGTTATGGTAAAATTTTATAATTTCACCATCATCATTATTATTATTATTAATTCTGTGTGTACATGTACATGTGTGTAAGTGGGCACACACATGTCACACACAGCATGCACACGGAGGGAGAGGAGAACTTTCAGGACTAAGTTCTGTCCTTTCATCATGGGTTCCTGGATTCTGGGAATGGAACTCAGATCATCATCAGACTTGAACAGCAATCAGTGTTAACTACTGAACCATCTCTCCAGCCCAAAGTTTCTAATTTCTTTTAGAAGCAATCTTCCTACCTCCTAAACTGTTTCTCTTACAGAATTCTATAGATAAATCTCTTAACTTATGTAAAATAGCAAAGTACCTATCCAGTGGTCCAATGGCTGGGATGTCAAGATGTTCCCTCCCCACTGAATTCACTCTTCCTCCTGCCAACTTAATTTCTGAAGTGTATAGATGCAACATAATTCAACAATAGCTGGCATGTAGACCCTTACTAAAAGTCAACCACAAACAGGCCTATTCATTAAACTAATATCTCACTAAATGAATGTCACAGACATCCTATTTGTAGTCTGCACGTAGACTCTTGTGGAATTATTAAATTTGATCCTTACATTAGACCACTGGAAATGTATGTTCTACAACCAGCCAGTATCTTCCTATAAAGAACCAAAAGTTCCCTTTCTTCTAAGTGGCTCCCATCACCATCCAGGCACATGGTATTGGAGCAGGAAATAGGGCTGGATTCAATTTCTACTCACCCCACAAGCCCAGTGACTGAGCATGGTATTCAACTCAAAATAACTGTTCAGGGAAACTGTGACTTGTGTGTTTTGAAAACCCTGCCTTAGTCAAAGGAGGAAATGCTGTCTTTACATCAGGCTTCAGCCTTCAGTTTGCACTAACTTCATATCTCTCCAGCCAGATTTATTGAAGGCTTAGTAGACCAAAGTTCCCTAGACACATTAAACTTAAAAAAAAAAGTTTGGAGGAATTGACCAAGGTTATTAAATTTTAGTTGAAAAACAATGTAAGACTTAAACTATATAAGTTACTAAGCACAGTAAATTCAGAAGAAAATAAGTTTTTCTTTTCAGGAAATAAAAATTCTGTATACACTGACATGTTAACTTTGATAAAGCTGAATCGGAGTACTGGGGCATGGGTGACCTGCCTCAGCTGTCAGAGCTAGCCTTGGCAGGCCCTCTCTGGTCTGTCTACAGGTACACTGGTTCAGTGCGGGGGTTTCCAGTCCATATAGCTGCTTCTCCTGCTTTCCTTAACCTGGTCGATGTCTGCTGTTTCTTGGGTATCTGACTAGAGAGTCAGGGAAGCATTCAGAACTGTTACTCTTTCCATAAATTCTATGCAAACAAAGTGCAATTGGTCATGTGTCAGCAGGTGCAGGACTTATCATGTCTGCTACTGTGAGCTTTGTGAGAAGGGCATTCTTACCTGCATCACTTTTCTCCAAGGCACCTGACTCAGGACAGGGCTAATTAATGTGTATTTAAGTGTCTGCTGAATGAATGTAACCAACGTTCCTAAGACCATGTTTGCTGGGGCTTTTGAACCAGAAGAGTGTATTCTCTTCTTTCGAATAGTAAAGATTATACAAATTATTTCTGCCTTGGTCCTGTTTCCATGCCCTTAGGTCCATCACATAGACTATGTTGACTTCCTTACTTTGTTTACTCTTTCATGTCTTTTGTCCTGATTATTTTTTTATCCTTTATTAGAAGCAGTTCAAAGTTGTTTCAAATCCTTTTCCCAAAAGATGTGGTATGTAAATAAATAAGAGCCTAATAATGTAATAGCTCACCTATTCCGGAAATAAAATGCTGACATTTCAAATGTTCCTCATTGTAAAGGTTAGATGATTAAACGTATTCCTTTTCTGCTGCCTCAGATTATTCAAATAAACATCAACCCATGCAAACCACACAAACAGACAAGGCTTCTGAGTATCGGTAGACATTTGAAATCAGGAGAAAGGAAAACACGGGTATAGCATTCCAGTTAAAAAACAAACAACCTTAAGAAAGCCACCAAATCTATTTATGCATATCACCTGCCCTTTCAAAATACCAAGAAATCCAGCTGCCAGCCAAGCTATTTCTCACAAATGTTGGTAAAGCACAAGACTGTTGCTTCCTGAACCTGTGCAGATCTGCCGTTAGCATTCTCAAAGCATCAGACTGGCTCTCTCAAGCTTTGTAAATAACACTTAAAACTAGACCAAATCTCAATTAAGCCTCAAATTCCACGTTATTTTCTAACAAAGAAGACTTAACTCCAAACACACAGAGACTGATAATCCCTATTTGCCTTAATTCCTCCTCCAAGACATATCGACGGTAGTATCTGATATTGCTTTGTTATCTAGAGGAAAGCTCAAAGGGGAAAGTTCCCACCATCAGATAAATCATCTGAATTTTGTCTAATAGCTCACCTGTCCAAACATGCCAGAATCCCACTAGCAGATACAAAACCTCTCAGAATCCTAGCCAGCATCGCCCTCTCACATGCATGTTAAACAAGGTGCGGGGGAGTTAAGAAACCTGCCCAGAGCTACATTGTCCAGGCTGGGCACCCTCCTAAGCGGAGAGGACCAACTGAAGGACTCAGCGGCAAATGAGAGGTTAATAGCTCCAAGAGAAATTAACATTGGTCCTTGGGCACATGCTTAAGCATTCTGGGTAGCAGGGGACCATCTCTGTTATCATCACTGAGTATTTTCATGTTGCCAATGCCCTTGTCTCCAAAGGCTCAGAGCATACCCAATCAGTATGCACACCACTTTTATGAAGCAGCCTGTACTCAGTTCTGAGCTGGAGGCTCTTCTGAGGGCAGGGAACACACCCCTGGCACACACTTGATGAGCTACCTTGAATTTAATCTGATTCCACAGGGCCAGAGTTTCTAAGAAAAAGGCTTAATATGCGCACAAAAGCACTGTTTTCAGCCCATCTGGGAAAACAAAGGCACTTGCTCTCCTGAAGAGCCGAAAAGAAGTTCTGGCGCAGAGCCTGGCATCTCACTTGGTTGGCACAACAACTTCTGTATTCAGATGAGTTGAGGAAAAATAACCCCATCTTTGAGTGTCAGTCTTGTTAGCTAGTGATGATACCGCGTCAGTCTTGTTAGCTGGTGAGGATACCTCGTCAGTCTTGTTAGCTGGTGAGGATAC
>CABHPQ010162833.1:0-25552 GCA_902168405.1 Peromyscus aztecus | reverse complement strand
GATACCTCGTCAGTCTTGTTAGCTGGTGAGGATACCTCGTCAGTCTTGTTAGCTGGTGAGGATACCTCATCAGTCTTGTTAGATAGTGAGGCTACCTTGTCAGTTTTGTTAGAGAGTGAGGATTCCTGAGCATTGTTGCCAGGTCAGAAGCAGGAGTTGTAGGGTCAGAGCAGGCTCTGACTTTTAGTTTCAAAATTTACTAGATGACTGCCAATACCATAATCTGTAAGCTGTTATATATGCAGTGATATGCAGATTGAGAGGGGTGACTGTTACCAGTAGCCTTACGATTCTTACTCTGCCCACCTGCTGTCATGTGTCCTCTACCCTCATGGATGCAGCCTCTGAAACTATAAGCCAAAATACATTCTCTCTTCTATACGTTCCTTTTGGTCATGGTGTTTTATCACGGCAACAGAAAAAAAAAAAAAAAAAAAAAAAAAAAAAAACCAAACACCCAAAGGCACAGTCAAAAACAGGAGAAGCCAGTCTTGCTCTTGGACAACCTACTCTACTGCTCCACCAGGAATGAATGCAATCACACCAGATTTAACCAACCCCAGGAGAGCGGCATTGAACTACATCTTCAAAGATGTCATGACCCAATCACCTTCAACTGCAGATCACCTCTGAATATCCCTGTACTGGGGGAGCTGGGGTGGGGACAGACGACCAACCTTCTAGTATGTGAATGTGTAAAATGGTAAGAAGGGGCACCTCAGGATGGGATAGAAGACCCTTTTGTTTCTTAGAGGGCAACATAGGACCATGGATGTGCTTCACTCCAGGTAACAGAGGTAGAATCAACACAGAATTCGGTTGACGGCTACTGGTGGCCTCTTTCACATCTTTCCTCCGTTAACACCTCTCTCGGCATTGGATATTTTTAAAGGCATAGTTGTTAGCATGAGTTACATTGCCAACGTGTTAGTATTATGGGCACAAAGATAAAACCCAACCTGTGCTGACCCGGAGAAATCCGTCAGAACCAAGGTGTACACTGTACCAAGGTGTGTCTAGACTTAGGCTGGGAACAATGGCACTCAGAAGAGAGAGTGAAGAGTGAGCCTTGTTAACCAACCACCCTCTCTCAGAAATAACTGAATTACAAATAAGGGAGGAGTTAGTGGGGGTTGAAGGAAAGCCATCATAACTATACAAGGAGATATGATGAGAAGTGAATCCCTAAGCACTCAGCTTCAACCCACACCAATAAACTAAAACCAGTGTTAAAGGTTTCAGAGCTTAATTTCTGTATACAGTCAGACTTGATTCTGCATTAAGTCAGTTGTTTTCCCTAACTACTCTGTGGTTAGTCTTTACCCTTGCACATGAAGGCAGACTACACTCAAGTGCATTGAACATCTTGGACCCCGAACGTATGTATACTCGATGGTCAGCTCTTGTGCAAGACTTTAATCTACCTGTCCACTTCTTCCTTCAGTCACACTGTAGGAACCAGTTCTGGGGAAAACTCCAGCCAATTGACTACTTTGCCCAAGGGCAAGCCTTGACCTAGAGTGTTCAGAAGCAGGGAGAGGGAGAATTACAGTAATTCTCTCCTCTCTCTCCCCAGGACATCGCCCACATCCCAGAATCATAGAGAAGGTTATGTACATGGAAATGCTGTGGGTGTGGGTGGAGTTGGGCAGAATAGGTGAGTGCTTCCCATCCCCCCTCCTGGTAAATGGTCCCTCAAAAACACTACCTCAAAAAAAATCCCCCTAGTTGCACACAGTCATTGGTGGTGACTTTACAAATGGCACCACTCTGTTTAGCTGCGTCTGCTATTCCTGGCTTTACTCCCACTAAATTGCATGGTCCTATTTGCATCTCCACAAGACTACACATGCTAGCCTTTTTCCAAAAAAGGAGACGTATGATTCAACTCTGAGAATTCCTGGCTTCATATAATTACCTTCGAGTTTGCATCTCTAGTCTTGCATCAGACTTCATTTACAATTGCCACCCAGGCATTTGCACTACTGAAAATACCGCACTCAAAGGCACAAGATCATTGCTCTACCGTAAAATCTAGCCTCGATGCACCTTCTTTATTTGGATAAGTATATTATCTTTCTCATCCCTGGGACCCAACACTTAAAGAACCTAAAGGAAACACTGTTCACTTTGGCTCAGAGTTTCAGGGTATTTTGTCTAGTTGCCTAATTTTAGAGCATTATGGTGTCAGGAACATGTGACAGGTAAGCTTTGCCTTGACAAGCCGGGACAGAGAAAAAGGGAGACTATATGAAGAAGCCAGGACCAGGTTTGGATCCCGGGGAACCTATTTTTCACAGCTTCCTACTCTGTCATTGTGGGATGAATCCATCAATGGACCCAACCTTCACTGTGTGAGAGCCTGCATGATCTGACCATCTGGGACAGACTCAGAGAAACCCCCAGAGGTACACATCACTAATAATCCCACAGACATTTCTTATACTTTGTATCAATGTTAAACATCATAGCTAGCCTCTTTTGCTCTTCAGTTTTAAAACGTCAAAATTTCCACCAACTGTTCATTCCTCTGGATGTTCTGCTGCTATTACCTTCCTTGTCAAAGTTGGGAACTGATGCTCCTAAACTCCATTTATGTGACTCATCTGATTAACAGAGTTTCTCTATTACCACTGTAAACTCCCAGTTCCTAGAAGCAGAGGCAGAGATGGGTAACAACACAGCAGGATCACTGAGAAGAATGAACTTTCAAGAGTCAGCCATAAAGAAATGAGGAAGTCATACAGAGAAAGGTTAGAAGCCCAGCACGCTAGGCTTGGCTAAAATATGGTCTTGGACTTATAGCCTGGGAAGCACTGAAAGCTAGATTACACCACAGCCTTGCTTTTTTCCAAGACGTAAGAGGATGTTTGCATCTCCAAATATATTAGTTGTTGGTTGAGGGTAACCCCTGGTCAGATGGCGTAGTTTCCCAGGCAGTTCAGAGCAAGGGCGGGCACATTGTGAGCCATTAGTGCCGAACAGAGTTCGGGTACACAGATTTGTGTAGGACATGGCAGGAATGACTGATGACAGAGTGAATAACAAGAGGGTCAGGCCAGGAAACAGCCACAGCCGTGGGTGTGCTTTGTTTGTTTTATATTTTATTTTATGTTTTTCATAAAGGAGTGAGTAAGATCATCCAGTCATTATCTGTAATGAGAAGCTGCTACAGGCCTGGACGGGCAATCGAAGAAGTTGGTAGTCACAGTGAGAGCTTTCTTTGGGCTGTGAAAGCATCAAGGAAATACAGAAGAAAGGCAGC
This sequence comes from Peromyscus aztecus, assembly GCA_902168405.1. Lineage (NCBI taxonomy): Eukaryota > Metazoa > Chordata > Mammalia > Rodentia > Cricetidae > Peromyscus > Peromyscus aztecus. The sequence goes on along the minus strand of CABHPQ010162833.1, from coordinate 22,287 downwards.
CTCTGCTGGGACACCTCAGCAAGTAAAAATGGGGAGAAGGATCAGGCTTCTTCACTCCCCTCTGGACTTCTGGTTTTCTGCCTGTACCTCCCATTGGCTGAATCTATACAGATGTCATAGAGAAAGGAAGCCTAGAAAATGTGGCTCTCTGTGATTGACAGCAGAGTAGGGGAGGGCAGAAGGAACAAGAGCCAATAGGTGATACTAATCCCACTACTCTGTTACATGCATACACTTCTGTTCACACTAAACAAGTTGCATGCTCACCCAGCAACTGGGTGACATCCACTTTTTTTTTTGCTGTTCTATAGAATTAACCAGTTGGGGGACATATATATCTCTTTAGATTAAAATAGAAGTAATCACATTTATGTCACGTCCCACTTATTGCAATCAAATTCTATGTACCATGTGTTGTTTCTCTGGCTCAGATCCTAGCTCCCAAACTGTGCAAAAGACCAATCTTGAAAACTACGCTCCTGCTGATGCCCATTCCCAGCCCCAAATTAGAACAAGCAAAGAAATAAGAAAGAGATAGAGCTTTTGAAAGTGGCACTAAGGATGGAGGAGATATGGGGAGGACATGATAGCGGTTACTGCTCATGTTGACATCAGCCAGATGACAGAGCCAGCAGTCTATAGGGTCAGGCCAGAAAACAGCAACAACCCTAGGACGCCCCATTCCTTTCATAATTTTGACACAGGCTGACTTCACAGGGTACTTCCTTCACCTGAATTCCTATTACCTCCTGTACATATCTAAGTAAGTTATACTTAATGTCTGATGTTGCTTGACATTTCCACAATCCTAGCTATCACTTCCAACATTTCACCAGGCACTGAATAGCATAATTGAGCATTGGCCATTGGTCTGTGTTTAGCTGACACATTTACATATGTCTTTAATTATTATTTTTCACACTAGAACAGTACTTGAATTACCCAAGAGACAGTTGAGACAAAGACCACCCCAAGAGACTTAACTAAGTGATCAGAGGCTTATTAGGAAAGAGAGAAAAGCAAGCACCCCCCCCCCCAGGTGTTGTTCTCCACCACTTGTGAGTTACACAGCTGGAGGGAGAAACCACAATGGATTTGCTATAAGTGGAATAATTTCTCAAGTCTACAAGTACTGTACGAAGATATTACCCCATTTCTGCTTGGTAAAGTGAAGGAAAGCAATTGAATTCTGTCAGCATTCTTGATCCTGTATTGCCTTAGCACAACTTGAAAAGTGTGTAAGTTATAACCTTCTACCAAACCTCGAGTGCATTTGGGTGACAAGTAAAAGCTTATGCAATAAATAGTATTTTTACATAGGTATGTTAGCACACAGTGACTGTAACTTCATTTGTGCTGGCAGTGATGACTGAATACTCCTGCTAAATGTTGCATTTAAAAAGTTTCAGATCTCAAGGAATTTATACACTTGAGAAAATGACATAGAGTGAAATGTAGTATCAAGTACTTACATCTTCCCTAAGCCCTCATTCTAAATGGCCTCTCAAGCTGTCAAATCAATCTTGAGATGCACCATAAGGGCATCCAGTTCTATATTTGCTGAGATGAGAAATCAAATCCACAATCATAACAAACAAGCAAATTCATCCTCACTGCCAATATGCATGTAGGATGCAGTTCATTTTCAGTGATTAACAACTTTTGAGAATCAGAATTCAGATCATTATACTGCAAAAAATTTCCCTTGAAAATCCAAATGAATTACTCTGACTTGCCAAGAAATTTTTAAAAATCAACAATTAAGCCAGCTGATTTTTGTAGTAAGAACAATATATCATTAATGTCAACAGAATATGATTGATGAAAATAACACAAGCGTGTTAACAGAATCTTCTGATGAATTTTGCATTTTTAAGGTATTTTACTCCTGAAGGCAATTTATAAACTATATAACGGCTTTTTCCCAGTGTAAGGTTTATTTTTTCTTATAAATATCAAAACCAGGGATAAAATATTTCCTTCTAGCTTAGCTAGACTTTCTCTAGGAAATACGCTTTCTGTGGCTGAGGTAGATGCATTTAGTGTGGGAAGCCACATTTGGTGAGCTACAAAGAAAGGCAAGTAAGACGTGTTAAGTTTTTGAGAAGTAAAAGCAATGACCAAAGGTTACAGGCCTCAACCTCAGAGTCCCTCATGGCCAAGGCTGGAAATTTTAATCAGCCAAATAAGTTATAATATTGGATTAATCTGACACAAATACATGGTAGAATAAATTGCTTCTCTTACTCTATAATTCCAGAGAATGCATCTGCACACAAATTCCTTATGACAAGTGAAGTTCAATGCCTCTCTTCTTGAATAGAGACAGGACTTGGTCCCTCCTAAGGACTGGAGTACTCAAGGGAAGAAATCACCATTTAAAGTAGGAAAGCCAAGCCAGGAGGTGGTGGTGCACACCTTTAACCCCAACACTCGGGAGGCAGAGCCAGAGCCAGGCAGATCTCTGTGAGTTCGAGGTCAGCCTGGTCTACAGACTGAGATCCAGGACAGGCACCAAAACTACACAGAGAAACCCTGTCTCAAAAAACCAAAATAATAATAATAACATAAAGTAGGAAAGCCTGACAAACTACTATGCACAAGCAAGCAGGTGAACACTATCCATGACAAGTCATGATGCAATCATGTACTATGTTATACATAACTAAGGGTACCACATCTGTACTACATGATACAGGATGGCAAGTATACCACATCTGTAGGTATTCTGCTACAAACACACAGCCTCAGTCTAGCCACAAGAAAGCTAACAGTCAAAGCTACAATTTACCTAACCCCTGAACAGTCAAGGTCACAGAACACAAAACACCACTGAGAACTTACAGTTCAGAGAAGTTTGAAGAGACTGATCTGCTAAGCCTATAGGGGTATTCTGATTGGGTCCTGGAACATGAAAACAATTGTGATGAAAACTGATGAAATTCAAATAAAATTGATAGCACAGTAATAGTATTGTCCCATTGTTAATTTCTTAAATTTTTAGAATGCAACACAAATCTTAGATGTTAGCCTAGGGGAACCTGGGAAAAAGTAATAAACCATTATTATGTTCTTGTCCTTTTACTTATCCTCAAGTTTGAAACTATTTAAGAACTAAGAATTAAAATTTTAAAATAGATAAAATAAAAATACATCATAAGGTGATAGATGCCGAGAGCAGCAAGTGGTTTACTGGTCACTTATTCTTCAGCCTGACATCTGACCAACCCCCTTTTCATGGCTGTCCAAAGTAACCAAGTTGTGTTTTCCTTTGGAAGGTCAAAGTATTAGAAAGATTTATAAATGCAATTTACTGCCATGGATGCAAATCTCATTAGCCTCTTTAGATTGCTTTGTTTTAACTAGTTTATTTACTTTATTGTGCTTGTGAGAAACCTATTCATCATTTGTATTGAGTGCCAGGCCGTTTTCTCTGAACATCACTTCAGAGTTGAGTCAGCTAGCCACACACCTGCAGAGCCTGGCTCTTCCTCATACATCTGGCGTAAAATGAAACACTTTACTGCAGGGCCTAGGCCGGCCATGGCATCCTGAGCTGTCATCACAGGGACTAGATGGTAAAGTCTGGTTGTGTAGGATGGTTTACCTCTGCATGATAAATGTGTGTGTACCTGTGTATATGGCATGCATTAGTTGGTGTGGATTTGAGCATTTCTATGGCAGGTAAAGGAGAACACTGGTATCTCTCTTCACCATTCATGTAGGGGCTCTCTGCCATTTGTCTACTTTGTATTCCAAGCTAACTGGTCTACCAGCTTCTGGGCATTCTCCTCTCTCTGCCTCCTGTTTCCCATTAGATCACTGGAATTATTGATGCTACAACTGTCTCTGGCTTTCTTTTACATGGGTTCTTGGAGTCCAAGAAGAAGATCTCGTGCTGGTATAGCAAATACTTTTACTCACTGAACTGTCTTCCCAGCAGGTGTGTGGTAAATCTTTATGGAAAGGAAACAATAGATCTGGCAGATGAACGCCATCTCTCTCCTTCATCCCTCATTCTCATGGACTACCCTGAGACACAGTTCTCTATTCAGGCTATAGAAATGTCCATCATTCTGAGCGAATGTAACTGTCTGCCACAAAAGTTCCCAAGTCTCCTTTCCATTGTTCATGAAGCAGCCAATACGGAAACCCACCCCTCCCAGAGCCACCCACCCTGCCTCACTTCCATCTCCTCACTGTATCAGGTTGTTACTGTCTACATGAAACGTCAATATTTTAATCCTTGCCTCAGGTTCATCGCTGAGAGGGCACAGGCTTATAACTGAACAGCTTAGAAGTGAAAATGAACCATCTGAATATGTACAGAAAAACTAACAGCTTGCGAAAGCAATTAACTTGACCCCATTATATAAGTAAAATACATTTTAATATGATAAAGCTTAAGTCTTCAAAAACTTCAGTGAAGTCCTATATAGGGAAGGAGTAGGAATGGTGTAGATCAAGGACATAGAATCAGACAGCCATGAGTCCTGGCTGGGCAGCAAATACAACAACCCATTGGAGTAATCCAGAACAAATGACTGGGGCTGAGGTGTTCTCTGGTAGTATAGTCCTGGTCTACCATAGTACGGCCCTAAATTCTTCCTCAAGAATCTGGCGGGGACTGGAGGAGCAGGGTGACACATGATACACACAAAAGTCAGGCACACATACACACAAATAAAAATAAAGACATTTTAAAGATAAAACAAATAAAAAAAAAACCAACGATCTGTGGGCAGGGTTCAGGGAGACATGAATGATGCTCCACACCCACAGGCAGAGACAGGGAAGAGCAGACTCTACCACTCTAGACTGAAAGAGTAATTTACCATATCCACAAGCCGTGAAAGGTTGCAGGGCGGGGCTCTAGGAGATTTAACCAATACTCAGACTCAATAGGCATGCAATTTGTTGACTAGTCTTGAAAGTCTTTCCTAACACATGATAGTGGGTTGACTTGGATCCTGCGATATTTAAGGACATATCTGAAGACAGGAACTTTGTGAATGGGGAGAAGACAAGGTCTGAGAGAAGATCATCTGAGTTGGGCTATGCCCTAAATCCCTATGAAAGTCAGAAAAGGACACACAGATGCACAGTAAGAAGAGTCATGAGAGGATGGAGTTGGCGCTAGAATCACACTGTCACAACCAAGAAATCTCAGGACACACCAGAACCCGGAAGCAGCAAGCAAGAATGCTCCTGTGAGTGTGTGGCCCCTGAACCCCAGATTTCAGACATTGGGGATTCAGAATGTTTTCATTATTTTAAGCCATCACATTTGTGGGAGCCCTAGGAACCTAATCTAGTACATAAGTTTGGAGAGAAACATTTATTTTTTCTCTCCTTTCCAAAGTATGGGACAGCCTAAAACAAGGGGGAACATAAACCATGGGATTGACTCTACTGTTGAAGTAGAGCTTACACTACTATACCTCAAACTGTGGGAAATCAAAGTTCCGAAAAATTGCCACAGATACCCAAAAACCCAATAAAATGGTCTAAATATATGAATGTGATTGTTAGTCAGTACAAAAAAAAATCAGTCATGTTATCTAACAAAAACCACACAGTGCTTAATGTCCATCCCTGGAAAATAATTCAGGCTAAGAAAATGAGACTATAATATGACAGCAAGCCCTCAGAGAGTCCTGTGGTATAAGGTGACAGCAGTTACAACTATCATTATGAGTTGTAAGGTCTCACATGCAGTGTCAAGACCAACTAAGCATAAGTCTGCCACATGTATATTATACCAAACCAATTTGACTCTTCTGAGCAAAATAAACATCACATCAAATATGTAACAGATAACCACAGTCTATAAAAGGACTAGGCATTAGGGATAGCATAACTGGAAAGTAATGGACAGAATATATACAGAACCATGCAAGGACTAAATACAAGCCTAACAAAATAGTAAGGTGGGAGAGGATTGAAGAGCCAAGGAAATAATTTCAATGGTAACCAGTGTGAATATATACAACTTGTAAAGCACAGAAGACATCCCTTTGGAAGCCATTCTTGAAATAGTGGAAGTGTTGAGCTAGCCTGATGTATTCATGTATGATGTATGAGATCAATGAGGTTAATCCCGAGGGCACAAATGGTGCAGCCTGAAGTAAAAAAGCCACCAAATGGAGCAGCCTACACAAGAACAAAATAGAAATATTCCTTGAAATGAAAACCAAGTCAAATCCTTTTTCCCAGAATCAGTCCACCTTCTAGTAAAAGTCAATTCAGCATAGTGATGGCCAAGACAAACAGTAATGAAGCGTTTGAACATCAAAGAAAGAAAGAAGGAAGATATTTCATTGGGAAAAATGGGAAAAGAACCTTTGGTTTCTACCTAGAAGACAGGGGGACTTACTGGTTCTTTGACTATTATTTCATGCTGCATTCATGGAGGGAGCAAGCACCAGACAGAAAAAGCAGGACCCACAGGAACTATTTATGAAGTGCATTCATTACCTCCTCTGCCTTTATTGACCCAGGTGGACAATATCTTTAGTGAGGCCTTAAAAAAAAAAACAGAAAGAAAAAAAGAAGAAGAAAAGAAAAGGGAAAGAAAGAAAGAGAAAAAAAACTGGTCGCCACCTTTGAAAACTGTGTGACAAGAAAACACTAAGGACGTTGCTGTGACTTAAAAATGAGGACACAGAGCAGAACTTGAAAAAGGATTGGAATTCAAAGGCGAGACAAACGGATGACTGAGAAGAGCTTCTTGCTTCCCTCGAATACAATGAATGCCATTTTGGTTGTCAGAACCCAGGACTCCTCACCAGTAACCTGAACAAATCAAAGTCAAATTGTCAAGGAAAAAGTTGGGGGACAGTCAGACAGTTAATGAAATGTCTGCCTCTGTCAACATTCTATCAGAAACCAGTGGGAGGGAGGGAGGGAGGGAGGGAGGGAGGGAAGGAGGCTGAATTCAGAATGCTGAAATATTTACAGGTTTCTAGTTACTCTGGGGTTGCTACCTGCACATCTGCTGTCAGATAAATAATTAACAATATTCAAACAGGAAAACAAAGTGAACTGAGACAATTTCCTCCTTCAATCTCGAGTTAACATATAGGGTCAGATTGCTAAACCATCATATCAATATTTATCTCTCAACTAGAAAAATCAGCTCAATTCAGTAAGTATATAATCTTGTGTGAGATGATGTGTCTAATAATCATTGAGGCAAAAATCAAAGCTCAGTTTGGTAGGTGTCTTGTTTCCTCATCCCATGACACAACTCAATGTTCTTCTGAATGAGATTGCTCATGGATTAAACTAGCTTGGCCTTTTATAATGAGCAGGTAACATAGTGACTACTGAATTCACTGTGGTGGGTTACCCAAAAATAAGGGTCACTCAGGTTAGGTCGAGAGAAATAATCGAAGAAGGGTTAAGGTAGGAAACTTAGAGAAAGGCTGTAGCACGAATCATAATTGGTCTTAATAATAAAAACCTAAAGTCAGATATAGGGGTAAATGTTGAAAGATCAGAGAGACTAAAGATCAAGTCACAGCCACCATCTCTTACCTCACCAACTCCTCAGCCTGAAAGAGAGTGAGCTCCTGTCTCCTCCTGTCTTATATTCCTCTCTCTGCCCAGCCGTATCACTTCCTGTCTCCACCTCCCTAGTGCTGGGATTAAAGGCATGAGATCCCAAGTGCTGGGGTCAAAAGTGTGTGCCACCACTGACTGGTTCTGTTTCTCTTTTAGACGGGATCAATCTTGTGTAGCCCAGAGTGGCCTTGAACTCACAGAGATCCATCTGCCTTTGCCTCCTGAGTGCTGGGATTGAAGGTGTGTGCCAACACTGCTTGGCCTCTATGGCTAACTAGTGGCTTAGCTCCGTACGCTGATCTTCAGGTAAGCTTTATTTGTTAGATCACAAACAAGGTATCACCACAAAAGGCAATAAAATATAGTGCTCGGTTGCAAGAAGCTGCAAAATTTACTTGCCTTGAGGCTGCTTGAATTAATGAGGAGAGAGACTGAACTCTTATAGAAAAAGTTTGCAAGAGAGCAAACAAAGTGAAGCCATGCTAGGTCACCCTCAAAATCCCTAAAGAGAAGGAGGAACGATGCAATCTCTCAAACCATCGTAAGAAGAAAACAAGGATGTTAAAACGAGACTTGAAACCCTGGGGTTCTGGAGAAGCTGTGGCCCATCTCAGCTTGCACAGAAGAAAAACATAGGGGAAAATTTTTAGTTGTATAGGAGATAGCTTCAGAAAAAAAGAATGCAAAAGTATAACTCTAGAAGAAAACAAATACATCCAAAAATATGCTTAGAATTCCCAGAAATGGGTCTAGAGAGATGGCTTAGCAGTTAAGGGCATGCATTGCTCTTGCAAAGGACCCAAGTTTTGTTCCAAGCCCCCATGTCAGATGGGTCACAACTGCCCCTACCTCCAGCACTAGAGAATCCAACACCCTTTTGAGGCTTCTGAGGGCACCTGCTCTCATGTAGGCATAACCATCCCCCTGTAAACACACACACGTGATTAAAAATAAAGTTAATCTTTAAAAAAAAAAATCAGAAAAGGAAATGGAGCCAGTGAGATATCTTAGCAGGCAAAGGAGCCTGTTGCCAGCCAAGCCTGATCACCTGAGTTAGATTCTTAAGACACACGTGATAGAAGGAAAGACCAACTCCCGGAAGTTGTTCTTTGACCTCCACAAAGCAAGCTGTGGTGTGTACACACACACACACACACACACACACACACACACGCACGCACGCACGCACGCATGCACGCACACGCACGCACGCACGTATGCACATGCACACATAGTTATGTAGGTAAATAAGTAAGGTAAGTACTTAAGATTGATAGACAGACAGATAAACAGACAGATGAGACATACAGATAGACAGCTCAGGCCAAGAGCAAGTTTTACAGCTGGCAGAACCTTATTCAAAGACTGTACTAAAAATCACCAAACTTTTAAGGTTGGTTCTGTGATACAGGACATTATTTGTTTCTCTTTTACATTCAGATACTAAAATAGACATACATAATAATCATCAGTGTTTATTGGATACTCTTTATATAGCAGACACCTTGCTGAACACGTTAAGCTAGTTCATTGACTTTCGTTTTTCTCAACTAACACAGGCACTTCTGTCTACTTCCTTTTACAAAGTTGGCAGCTAAGGGCCAGAAGAAACCAAACCACAAGTAGCTAACGATGAATTAGGCTTTCATGCCTAGGACTGTCTGCTGCTTCAGACAATAATCTTGGCATCTACATACCTGCTGAATCTTTGCACTAAAATGAAAGTGTAGCACCCAGCACCAGCTCAGTGCTCTGAGCTGACAGTTTCAAGGAAACCAAAAGGATTTGGTTTCATTTCATCAAACTACAGTGACACACCCCAAAATTATCTACTGCTATTTTTTCTATTATACAAAACCCCAAGCAATAAAGTGCTAACACGAATTAAATCTTAATTTTTAAAATCACTTCTTGCACATTAAAAATAAAAGCAACTTAATGACTTCCCCTTGGGGTAGCAAAAATTTCTCAGGGACTTGTGAAATCACCGAATGCTTCTGCTAAAATATCATTGCCACATTCTTCCCAATCTCCAGCTAACACAGGGGTGAAGTTTGCCACTTTAGGGTAGCTAACAAGCCCTATATTGTAACTAGATAAGTACATAATATACCTACTGAAATCACAAGTCCTCAAATACGTTTTTAAGCAAGTATTCTTCAGCCCCACCTTCCGAGTCTTGTCAAACATTAAGACTTCTCATTTTTGTTAAGTTCTTCGATTCAAAATATATTAGCAGCACCCACCACGCCAACTTTTTTTATTTTTTTGTGCATGTGAGATTGATTTTATATATATTCAATTGATTTAAAAGACCAATCACATTTTTCCCTAACATAAAAGTAATATGTCAAGTAAAAAACAATACACATTTGATTCAATCATGCCCAACTCTAGGATCTAGATATAAACGTTTAGAAAGAAAACCTTACCTTGGCTAGAACTCCATACCTTCTAGTCAAATGCAATGAGTTACTCTAAGCAAAGTACAAACCCACCAGCTTCCTTCTTGGAACACTTCCCTAACTCTGAGTCACTTTGTTCAAAGTTCAGACACGTTTAGTGGCATTATAGGCAGTAAAGGGGCACAGTTATGTTAACAACTGAGGGATTTCACTCTGCTACGTCAGTCAGCATGGTAACAGAATAACATCAGAACACAACTTCCTGCGGCAGGCTGCTTGAGAAACTTCATGTCCCCTGCAAAGCTGACTAGCTTGCTGCAGAGTAGAAAAAAAAAGTGCTTGCAATTTTGTGGCCGACACTTCTATGTAAAGGAACCACAGTCCCTCGTCAAGTCATCCACACCTGTAATCTTTATTACTGTCCTGCTTGCTAGAATACACAAGCTTAGCAAACAGATTCAAAGCAAAGCCTTACCCATACATTTTTTTCTCCTCACTCATGTGGAGGACTTAGCATTGTGTGTATTTCCTCTCTGCCAGTGGTTCTCAACCTTCCTAATGCTGCAACATTCTAACACAGTTCCTCATGCTGTAGTGACCCCCATCCATAGAATTATTTCATTGCTACTTCACAATTGTAATTTTGCTGCTGTTATGAATCATAATCTGATACGCTACCACCAAAGGGTTCACAACCCACATGTTGAGAACCATTGCTCTATGCTATCGCATCAGTGAAGGTTATAATTCTCCTTCCCCCCACCTCCCTTCTCTCTCAGGCTCTTTCTCACTCTGTGTGTGTGTGAGAGAGAGAGAGGGGGGGGTGCATATGTGTATGTTTGTCCTCTAATATCACATGTATGCATCTCCACAGCAGATATCATATCCAAGATCAATCATACCTATTTTCTCAGCAACTAGCATTGTGTGTGGCACTTACAAGGTACTAGCATGCAGTGGATGGTCAATACCTGCTTGTTGAATATACAGGGGAAATGTCACAAAAGCTACAAAGTGAACAAAAAAGTATGAAGACAAATACCAGGAGTCTTCTATCTACACAAAGCCTTAGAATGGCATGCAATTCTCTTTTGCACGTGACTTTGTCTTTGTGCATCACTCACTACACACTTTACCTGTCACATAGGGAAGAAGACTGGTACACTTGGGAACTTGTCCCCTCTTCTTTCCTAGCTCTCCCTCGACAACTCTATGGGGAGTCACCAGTCCTAAACCTTCCATTGCCAACTGAAAACCAACTAAGAAGCTCTGAGACCCTAATGTTACCCACTCCAACTTTTATCATTCTTTAGTAAGATTTATTATGACACAAGATCAAACTGGGACGTCCTTGAAGGATGCAGGCAATCCTAGCTTCCACCTCTGAATCCCTGAGAGCCATGTAGTTCCTGACACATTACAGCCACTCTCATGTTCGTTTAGGGAAATAGCTAAGATCCTAAAGTAGTAAAGTGTAGGCTTGGGGGGCGGGCAGACTTTCATAGAATCTCAAAGTAGAAGAACTAGACATTCTTTGACGACGTTTGAAGTCTTAGAATGAAATCGGGTATGCATCCAGAGATATTTGGTATGCAGAGACTGTTCACACTGAGGGTAAAAATAGAACTAAGGTTCTGAAAACTACCAACGACTGAGAGATAAGTCAAGAGGGATGTCGCAGGTACTACATAACCAGGTTAATGTTGAAGACTAGGTTAGCGGCTTCAGGGTTTGTACTTTTCCCTTGTGAAATGCTTGCAGCAATCACCCCAGTAAAAGGCACCTGAAAAGAAGTAGGAATGTACCATTAGGACGCTGCATAAGGGAAGCCTGTAGGGCCATGCAGAAGGTCAGTTGTTCATCACTGAAAGTCCGTTATCATTTCAAACACTAGTTTGAGTTCTTTTCTGCAAAGCGGCCCCTTAATCCCTTCAAGAGGTGCCATATGGAATATAGCTAACTGTGATTATATCTATAATGCATACACACCTAAATCTATACTCCAGAGGAGAATTTATAGTGACATTGGTGTTTAACCTTCATTAAATATGCAAAATTATGAAGGAATTAAAGCATAACTGTCATACAGCTTAAGGAGGAAAGGGAAGCTTCTGGTTGATGTCTCAGAGATCAAAAAAGCCTGAAATTAATAATGTAACTGGAGGCTTTCAATTGTCAAAGCACTGCAGAAGAAAGTGAATTTGAAGTCTAAAGCTGAGAAGGGGAGACATGACAGAAATGTAGATCTTAAGTTGGTTTGAGGTAGACCAGGCCTATTCTTCATCTATTAGTCACTTAAAGAGTATATATCAACTGGTATTAATTCTCTCAAGAAACATTCTTCTGATATTCCAAATGATGAAAAGGTTATGTCTTAGAGTTACACACTTGTTTCCCAAAAATGCGCTGAATGGGATGCTGTTATCCCTTGTATGTGCCCTCTGTTCTGGTCCATTGCTGTTTTAGAACGGTCACATAAAGGCAGGGGTTCCTGGGACCTTCTCTATGCTTTCTCTAAACTCTTCCCCATTTTCAGGCGATGCCGAAGATCTACAACACCCTCAGCAACTTTCAAGTTTCTTGTGGGCTATCTGCCAAGCAGTTTCACAATGCTCTTCTGCAATCACTGGGGTAAACAGGCAGAGAAGGAGATCCTCCTTTATCAACTCTTTTAGTGTGAAGAAATAAGGCTGAGTGGACACGATACTCATAGTGAGTAACTGTTAGTATTGGGAGTTCTATCTTCATGTCCTTGACACATCCCCTCCATCCAAGTGTTTGCTCTGCCCATTATTGAGTCAACTAACTCCACACGAATTCTTGACAGCTGTATAATGTGACTCCCCTGCTTGGTGTCCCACACACTCTTTACTTCGCAGGGTGACTCCTGAAAAAAGATAACATTGATATTCTCTGCTGCCAGTGTTAGTCTATGGGGGTCGGACTGCTTCTTATTTGTGTCTCTAGTCAACAATTCTCAAGGGTATTCTCCATGATTCCCCACCAGGAACAGGCCCTTATTTTCCACGGAGTACAGTCAACTGAGCAATGCCCCCTTGGGTTAGGTCCTTCTCCATCCTGTCTCACTCCTTTCAGTCCTCTATTCCCTTGGCTCACTGTCCAAAAGAATGTACTTGAAAGATATATTCTGGCCATGTTTCTTGGAGTACCCTCATAGAAAACAGGATGCAAACATATTCTTTCAATTTCCAAGTCCATTTTTCTTATTACCCTAACAACCACCAGACCTGAAAGTCAATACTCATTATACCCATTTCCAATTGCAGACACAGTTATAAGATTTACTATTTGAATGTCAAGCATTTAATCTCTTTATGTTCTCCATGCTTTGCATATATTAGGTGCCTAACAATAGAAAATTGTGGTTACCTCAAGGTAAGGGCTGCTTCAGAAGAACGTATATGTAGAAGTAGCACCCGTCTGCAGACAAGGCAAGAGAGCTGGAGTAGCTATCTTTACCCAGTGACATTTTAGTCTGTAAAGCTTCCTGGCAGGCTCCTTTTCATCCCAAGTTTTCTAATGAGAAGTCAGACTTTTATTCTTAAGGCTTCTTATTTTAGATGTGCGGATGGCTTATTTTAAGCAGCCTCACTGAACAGAGAAAACAGAAAAATATCTTTATAGAGCTAAGGCTTATGAAAGAAATAACATCAATATTTACCAGCTGTAATTACATATACATGTGCGTATTTGTTGAGATTTGCCCTTTAAGGATTTATTGGTGGGACATGGGCATTCATAGTTGTTTGTTTCTTGTACAAGAAGGATATTGAGAAAAATAAATGAAGCCTCTGAGGTGAAATATCATATTGATAGCAACATGCCGTAGAGCATAGTACCAAGAAAAACTAACTGCTATTCTTGAGTCAGAAAGGTTACATTTTAAAGTAATAACCCAAAAGGAATTCTTCTGTTCGTTATACTGGCTATCAGATTAGTTAGTCACACTACTTCTGAGATAAGCACCTCTAAGAGTCACTTTACATATTTGACAAAGAAATATGAAAGCATGCAAATGTTGGTGTGTTTCCTCATAAAATATTGAGAGATAGTATATGAAGTTGTAAGTATGAGGAAAGAAACTGGCCTTCTGGGTCTTAGATATATTGACTAGTGTTTGTCACTCTAAAACACCACTTTGTGTTTATTCTATGTTTCCCAAACGACACATATCTGGTCTATGTAGAGTAGCCAGTAAGTCTATTTTTTTCAAAGCAATCTTAAAATAGAGACTCTCTATCAGTAATTATTCCATGAAATGGGCACTAGAATTGCCCATGTGATTAATAACTTGATACAAAATAACTTGGCAAGAACATGCAATTGTAGTTTAGAGTTGACTGATTGTAGTTTCTTATAGTTTGATTGCACTTTACCAGAACATAAAAATAATAGCAAGTTATTTTACTTGAAAAGAAAAGTAATACGTGAAACCCATAATTACTTTCGGTTCTTTAAGGAAAAATATATTTGGGCATTTGTTTGACTGTATGTTTGTTTGACAGTACTAGGAACTGAACCCATGTTCTTGGGCTTTCCCATTGAGCTCCATCTCCAGCTCTCTTTTTACTTCAATACAGGGTTTCACTATGTTTCCAAGGCTGGTCTTGATTAACTCAGTAGCCCAGGTAGGTCTTGAACCTGTGATCCTCCTTCCTCACCTTATGAAGTAGTTGGAGTTACAGATCTGCATTACTGAGTCCATCTATATTTGCTTTAAAAGAGAAATTGCTCCTAACTCTTTTTCTCCCTAGCTGCTTAGGGATCTGCAGCCATCATAAACAACACAGTAGTTATGAGGTACAGAATTTCATGACCAACCAGCTACCTCAGAGGAGACCAATGATTGTTGATGGCCTTTACCACAGGAAGGCAACAATTCTGAAGACAGTCATTTTAGGAAAACTAGCCAAAATGTGTAAGACCATCCCAGATTTCATCTTTCAATTTGGATTCAGAACTCATTTTGGTGGTGGCAAGAAAATAAATAGCCTTAGACATTATTTATGATTGGGGTGCTTGGATTGCACAAAGAAAAATGAACCCAAAAATTGACTTGCAAGGTTTGGCTTCCGTGAGAAGAAAACCCTTCAAGAAAAGAGTAAGAAGAATACAGAGGTAGAAGGAAGGGCATCCAGGGGACGCAGAGACCAGCCTGGTGCTAACAATGAGCAGAAAGAAAGATCCCATGATGGCTTTCTTCACAGTAACTGTGCAAAGCAACTCATGAGAGGATTGCTAAGCTACACAAGCATGTTTTGAAAATTGGCCTTGGGCTGGAGAGCTGGCTCAGTGTATAAAGCACTTATCACACAAGCGTAAGGATCTATGTTGGGTCGCTAGAATCTGTGTAGAAAAGCTGCGGTGGGTGCAATGATGTATACGCTTGTGATGCCACCGCCAGGGAGGCAGAGGCTCACAGACTCATGGGGCTTTTTGGCCATCCAGCTTGGCCAGAGCAGTGAATTCCAGAACAGTGAAAGGCCCCATTTCCGAAATCATTAGCCAGAACCTAGATAATAACATCTAAAGTTGATCTCTAGCCTCGATACATACTAGTTCACTTATTCATACACACACACACACACACACACACACACACACACACACACACACACAGCCTTTGAATCTCCATGCAATTTGCTAAGAAAATGAAATACTTTTATCTCTGTAAGTCTATTCCTTGGCTGATTTCATATTCTATTACAATATAAGTTCTAACAGTTATCATGGCTTTCTGAAGCCTCCAACATTATTATCAAAATTTAATTGCTGTTTTCATGAACACTGTGGCAAAGGCAAAGTTGTGATAGTACTCTCATCAGTTTGATTAAAATCCTACCTACCGAATTGTCACTAGTCACTAGCAATACATATTCAGAAAAGATCCAGGCATTCACAAGAGAGGCAGAGCCAGTAACTGAATAGTAGACACTACAATGGCCTTGGCTGCTAGGCAGCTTTAAATGGGTGCATATGAACAATAGGAATCAACAGGATCCAGCAGGATCAACAGTGGAAAAATCTCTTTCAAACTCGAATTAAGTCAAAGGTGTCAAGCAGTGGCAGATTGGGTGGACTTTATTGGATATGCATTATGAAATCTTCATTCGGGGGAAATTACATACTTGCTCTGGAAACAGGGCAATTATGTGAAATGTTAATGAATACTTTCACACAAAAGAAGTGTCAAAATAGCAAAGTGGGATTGGATTTTATGAAGAGGTTAATTTCCCAAGTCAGCAAAATATTCACAATGTCAGAATTACCTCTGAAACTTCTTTATGAAAGTCTCTTCCTACGTAATGACCAGACACAAGCAGGAGAGTCTATATGTTTTAAATATTACTATTTTCTTTAAGATATAGATGTGTACACATATTCTTACATGTATTGTGTATGATTTTAGGTAAATTCAAAATGATTCACTGAGGCTTTACCCAACACCCTTGGTGTTATTTCTTCTTTGTTCCTCCTCCTTTTTATTGACCTAGCCCCTCCTCCTTTATTGGAGACTCTCCTTGCTATTCCATTCCAACTCATATCACCTGTATCCTGCTATTCCCTTCCCCCCAAATCCCTCTGACCTCTGGTCCCTTTGTATTTTACTGGTTGTTGTGGTTACTCCATGGTGTATACTCACATCTGATGATTTGGAGCTAGGGACTAGAGATGAAAGAGAGCACGTGACATTTGTCTTGCTGGGTCTGGGCTATCCTACTCAATATAATTTTCTCTAGATCCACCCATTACCTGAATTTTTCATGATTTCACCTTTCTTTACAGCTGAATAGTATTGTGCCTATATACCATGTTTTCACAATCTATTCATCCATTGAAGGACATTTAGGTTGTTTCCATTTCCTGGTTCTTGTGAACAGGGCAGCAATGGACATCTCTGAACAAGTATCTATGGAGAAGAATATTGAGTCCTTTGGGCACAAGCCAAGGAGTGGTGTAGTTGGTTCTAGTTAAGATTAAGCTATCTATGGATGTTAAGCCACTTGGGCTGACAGTGCTCCCTACAATAACCTGGAGGAACAAGATCCTCAGTACCAGGCATAAGCAACCTCCTTTCAAATGATTGGTTAGGGTAGTCCAAGCGGCTCCCAAAGCTATATATTATAGATGTAGCCCTTCGTTGCCTTTAAGGGGCTGAGAGTTCTGCCCGACTGATGAAGACATTGCATACTTCAGACACAGGACTTGGACGATTTGAGTTGGATCTGACCTGAAATCCTCTTTCCTCCTGTCTAGCTTCCATAGTTCCAAAAAATACTATGCAAGCTGACATGGGGAGGAAGCAATTAAACCGTCCTACCCAGCTGCAACACCTGTGAACCATGGCAATTACCAGCATGGCAAGATATGTATAAAGGTCCAATAAGTGACACTTGCATGTCAGTGGCCATCAACAGCTGTCTAATTGGACTTACAGCCCACCCAACAGGAGGGAAATCATACCTGGTACTGGAAACCTAGCCAGCTTCCTGGGGCAGATGAGTCTTGGACCTTGAAAAACAAAAAAACCCACTACTGCCACTTCGCTTCATCATCATAACTCCTAAATATATTCTAAATCTTATCTTTATACCCACAGTTAAATATAGCTACCACTCCTCATCAAAGCCTCTCTTTATAGCAAAGGGCGATTGTCCCAGAAAAGCACAAGTGAACACAATGCAGAGACCACCTGATCATGGAGAGCTCAGGCCAGTGAGTACATCTGCATCATGACTCCTGCATCTAAGGCTCGGAGAACGTGGTGGAAGACAGGGTGGAAATCTTCGAAGAGCCAGAATACCAGGAAGTCTGCCAAACTGGGCTCTCCCAGGAATTCACTGCACAAACAAGACTAGAACAGCGGCAGTATGGATGGACAAGTTAATACGGAAGTAGGAAAATGTTCTGGGCTCCCACTGCTGAACAAAGAATTATAGGCAGCTGATGAGTGCTGGGCGAAGAATGAGTCTCTTCCAGGGATGGGATGAGTCTTTTTATTCGTTGTCTGTGCAGCATGGTCAGTCTTGAAACCATTTATTCACAAATATCAACAATGGACTCAACGAGTTGGATTTTTATATATTTGAACATACACATACATACGTATTTACTTTCATACTTGCACACGTGTGTGTAATGATAATCTAATGAGGCTATTAAATTGGGGGTAGTGGGGACACAGGAGGTGTTTGCAGAAAGGTTTCTGGGAGGGACTAGAGGGAGTGAAGGGAGAGGAGGATGATGTAATTCTATTTCAATAGAAAAAAAATGAATATGTGGGAAAAGAGAAAATTGCTATTTTCTCAAGTGAAGCCTTGCCATGGTCGACTTACATTTAGGGGCTATGCAGTACCAAAATACCCATTTAAAAAGCAATATGCCTCTAATTACTATGAAATGATGTCACTCAAAATTGTTTAGTGTGATTTTTAGAAAATCACAGAACACAGTGCGGTGCCAATTGCCTCTAAGACTGCTAAGGCTTTACTTACAGGTGAAAATGACAGCAGATGTCACCCATTCAACTTAATTCTGGGTCTGTAAGAGTGGGTCATTACTCCATGGAAGGCAGCAACCAGGAAGTGCTGAGCTACAATGAGGAAAATCAGAAAGCCGGGTAGAGTACTACAGTTGGAACTATCACAGCTAGGGTTTTAGGTCAGCGACCACACCAGTCTCCTGAGTCTAAAATTAAGATTAATGACTCAGCTTCAGGATTTCAGGTCTTCTGACAAAGGACCAGGTCAAAAGTGTGGGCTGGTTTTAAGCACAAGTTTTCTCAACAGCTTGCATTTTTGAACCCTAGAATCACTTTGAACATTGATTTTGAAGGTTCCCTGAGCCTCTTGCCAGGTAGTTGCATAGGCAATGTGATGACCCATCACGTTGCGGACAGCCCTAGCCCTCACACCTGGAGGCTGGCAGAGGAGTGGGAAGTTCATCAGGTGGAGAGGAGGTACTGGCTGCCCAGCCTTCAGCCTGGAGCCTCTCAGCAGGGATTCCTCCAAAGCATCCTTAGTGACCCTGCCACGGCATTGATTATCTTGCTGGTTTCCCAGGAAGCTAGAGAGAACATTCAACTGACTTGCAAACACTGGTCCCTTCAGTAGTATAGTACATATGTCATTCAGAAGGTTGAGCGGACTAAAATTTATCCTGTGACTTTCCAGACACCCATCTTGCTTCCACGCAGAACTTCGCAGTTAGTTCTCTCCTCCCACACCCTGAAGCCCCAGGGAAGAAATCCAGTTCCATATGTGGTGGTACTGTGTTCCCCAAAATATTGTGCACGCTAATAAACTTATCTGGGGTCAGAGAACAGGACAGCCACAATATTAAATATAGAGGATAGGCAGTGGTAGCACACGCCTTTAATCCTAGCATTCCAGAGGCAGAAATCCCTCTGGATCTCTGTGAGTTCAAGGCCACAATGGAAACAGCCAGGCATGGTGACACACGCCTTTAATCCCAAGAAGTGATGGCAGAAGGCAGAAAGATATATAAGGTGTGAGGACCAGAAACTAGAAGCTTTTAGCTGGTTAAGTATTCAGGCTTCTAACAGCAGCAGTTCAGCTGAGACCCATTCTGGATAAGGACTGAGAAGCTTCCAGTCTGAGGAAACAGGATCAGCTGAGGAACTAGCAAGGTGAGGTTGGCTATGGCTTGTTCTGCTTCTCTGACCTTCCAGCATTCACCCCAATAACTGGCCCCAGGTTCCTTCTTATTAATAAGACTTTTTTAAGATTCCTGCTACATCCATATATTTCAGAGGTGCCAGGTGTCCCACACAGAACCTGACATAGCAGTTCATAGGGCCGATCGAGTATTGACACATGGAATTTGCTGCGGGTCAATTCCCAGGTTGTCTGAAAGTTTAACATCAGCGTGGCATGGATGTTAACTTACAGCACAAAAGTTACCAATGGATACTAAAATAAATTTGTACCCACTTTGGAGCAGAATTTGAAGGAGGACCAAATGGTCCTTAAGAAAGCTGTGCTTGCCGGAGACTGCAGATCCCTGAAACCACTCCCAGTAGGTCACTCCGTGCCTGGCTCTCTGCCGAAGCCGAAGATGAATCCGACTTTAAAAGTCAGAGTTGCAGCACAGCCTCGAAAGTGACAGTCGGATTCTCACAGTAAAAATACACCGGGGACATAAGAGAAGGAAGAAAGGAATCCCAGGCCGAGAGGAGAGCTTGGTGCTTGCCCCTGCAGCCCAGGGTCATCAGAGATAGCCGCAGGAGTACTCCACCAGTGATCGTGAGACCACCGGAGAACTGACAGTGATCGATTGCCAAGGGACGAGCTGCTGGAGTGTTGAAGGCAAGGGATCCAGGTGGCCATCCACATCAAAGTGATACGGAGGATTCTGAGGTCCTCTGAAAGCAGAGAAAGCCTCCTGTGTTTAAACAGAGCCTGGACCTGCCTAGCTGAAATACTGAGCAAGTGAGTACATTGAAATTGCCAAAATCTGGGCACAGGGATGAGCCGCTATGGCATTAGTCAGGGATGCCCCTGAAAGACGGGCAGAAAGCTGTAGGGATGGATTCAAGCTTCCTAACATACAGTCCCCAGGCCAACCAACCCCTATGGCTCTTCAATGCTCGTTCACGCTGCTCATGCTGAAACCCCGTGTTTCTGGTGCTGTTAAGAGTTTCTGTGATGTTTACAATACTGCATTGGGAGGAAGTTTGCCTTCTCACCTCGTTTTCCTCTTGATGTCTAAACACTAACATCTGTGGAACTAGCTGCTTGTCCATCAGGCTTTTTCCTTTTTTTGCAAAATAAACTAAAATGTAGCAGTTAAAAACAAACAAACAACTGTCTTGAGGCAAATGACGATTCACAGGCAGTAGTAGAAATCATATAGGCAATATCTCATGTACTCTTTTCCAGTTTCCCAAGCAGGCAGCATCTCCCCAAACTATAATAGAGTATCAACACTGGTGTACCCATTTATTTTGCTCTAACAAAGAACCAGGGGCTGGCCAACTTAAACGACAGAAACAGAATTCCTCACAATTCTAAATGCCAGAAGTTCCAACACAAGCTGTCAGAGAGGTCATTTCTTCCGAGACATTCTTCTTGGCCTGCAGATGCTGCAGACAGGGGTTTTATCCTGTAATTCAGAGCATGGTCCTTCTGTACCTGTCAGTCTAAACCACTCTTCTTCCAGGGAAACCAACTAGGTTATGGCCCATCTCAATGACTTTTTTTTCCCCCTAGTTTAAATAGTTCAATTACTTCTTTAAAGATACTGTCTTCACACATGGTCATATTCTGAGATACAGGCCTTGAGGGGCAGGGGGGCCATGGTTTATTCCCGAACAACTAGGTTACTGGCAGTAATATGGTAAAGACACAGGCCTTTCCATCACCATAGAATTCCTCAAGTTGACCTTGGGTAGCTTCACACCTTCTTCCCCTCACTTTGACAATCATTCGTCTGTTCCCCATGAATATAATTTAATCACTTCCATATCATCTTTTAAATAGTATCCCAGCACATAACTTCTTGAAAAAGGCTTTTTTTTTTTTAACTAAGTCATCAGGAGACTCATCCAGGTTGCCATATATATCAATGGTTCTGCTCTTCTTATGGCTGGGTGGTGTTCCATGATACACTCCTGTTCAATCATTCGCTGACTGAAGGACACTGGGTTAGCCTCAGTGTTCAGAAATATGAGTCCTGCTGCCATAAATATCTGTGTGCAGGATTCTGAGTGAATATAATTTTTTTTTATTTCTCTCTGGGAAAAATGCCCAGGTGTGCAATTGCTTTGATATTTAGTGTTTGAGAGAACGGGCCAAACTGTTTTCCCAGAATTCTGTCCTATTTATACTACCACCAACAATATGCAAAAGCCGCTGATGGTTGGAGCAATCCAACTTCTATAAGTCCTCACCAGATTTGATATTGTCGTTATTTTTTTATTTTAGTCATTCTGTTAAGTGTGTAGTAGTATCTTGCTGTGGTTCTAATTTGCATTTCCCTAATGCCTAATAATGTTGAACATCTTTTCATGTGCATATCCACCATCTGCATATGCTTTTGGGTGAAATGTCTGTGCATGTCTTTTGCCCATCTCCTAATTGGATTGTCTTCATGCTGTTGAGAATTGAAGGTTCTTTATGTATTCCAGATTTCATCCTTTGGCAGAGACGGAGTTTGCAAATATTTTGTCTCATGCTATAGTTTGTGTTTATATTCTTTTAACAGAGAGTTTTGCAGAGCAAAGCCAGTTAATTTAAGAGACTCTGGCACTTGTTTTTACATTGTATTTCTGTTG